>JXCR01120018.1:0-29917 GCA_002079205.1 Phalaenopsis hybrid cultivar | reverse complement strand
ATATATATATATATATATATATATATATATATATATATATATATATATATATATATATATATATATATATATATAATGGCAAATATCATAATTTATTTTTTTGAATTTAGCATTTGGAGAAGTAAAAGTAAAACTGGTTAGCTGCTTCAGAATTCAGAGTTCAGGAAGTATTTTATTTCATAGAAAAACTTTGAACACAACATTTGAAAACACCCTACACTTAGTTGATTCTTTGATTCTCAATACAGAAATAATACATTGCAGCAATATTTTACTGCAAGGCTTCCTTTCAACTGATGAAATTCAGGCAGTACAGCATTATTCTTGATTATTGGGTACTGGTGGTACTCTCATAAATTGCTAGCTTTATGTCACCTCTCAAAAGAGCCCTTATGGGTGGTGGGCAGCCCAGGACTTAAATACTATTTTTAGCCCCTACACCTAGCCAATGTGGGACTATTTGTCCGTGACATTCTCCTCCACCCAATCACGTGACGCCCTCGTCACGAATCGGCTCCACCGAGGGTCCCACTGGACCATGGAGAGTCCACACACCTGACAGACAGTAATTGNTATGTTCGAGAAAGTTTTGAAGTTTTGATATGATAGAAAAAGATAAATCTTTTTGTCCATTGACTAAAAAACATCCTGAACTTGAATTGAAATTACTTCCTAAACATTTAAAATATGCTTTTTTAGGTGATTCCTCAACATTACCAGTTATAATTTCCTCAAATTTAACTTTAGAAGAGGAAGACAATTTAATGAAAACTTTGAAGAATTATAAGAAAGACTTTGGATGGACAACTGCTGATATTAAAGAAATCAGTCCTTCAATATTTATGCATAGAATTCTTATGAAAGAAAACTGCAAACACAAGGTTGATCCTCAAAGGAGATTGAATCTTGTTATGAAAGTAATTGTTAAGAAAGAAATTTTAAAGCGGTTATATGCTGAAATTACTTACCCAATTTTGGATAGTGCATGGGTTAATCTAATTCACTGTGTTCTTATTAAAGAAGGAGTGACTATGACTATCAATGAAAATAACGAGTTAATACCAATAAGACAAGTCATATAAATAAAGAGAATCAAGAATCTAACCACACATACATTATAGTACTATCATGCCATATTGGGATCAAGTTTTTGGCTTTTGTTGTTAGGAAACTTACATCTAGTTCTTAGCAGTGGAGTCAAAAGGAGAAGTACATAAAAGAAAAGGGGATCAAGAATTTGACTGGCTGAAGACCACTGAGTGACCAATAGGCAGTCGACTGAATGACTATCTACCGACCGAAGGCTAGTCCAAAAAACCAAAGGACTACGTAGGCTAACAAAAGTCAAGCATCCAAGCCAGCAACATAACAAAGGTTTACTACCTCAGCAATCTCAGAAATATTAACGTAAAACTCTCTCAAGATGTCCCTTAAAGATCTCCAGAAATCATGGAACAATAGACAGGCGAGCCGATCGGCCATCCTAAGATCGATTGATTACCACAGTTAAACTTGACTAGCTTCTCAGAGCGAAGGCCAATTGGTGACCATGCAAAATAGCCGACCGAATTCCAAAAGCGAAGGCCGATAAAAGTCCATATGGAATGTTTCAAGATCAGTTATGACTTCGAAAAGACATATTAAAAAACAAGAATACTCTATAAAACTCCTATTAGAGCAGGGGAATGCATGTACTTTTTGTCCCTCAACCTTCTATAAATATAGGACCACAACATGTATTATGGACTTTTGTCTCTCTAGGCATTTGACCTTTTCAGACTCTTCTCCTTGGACTTAATCTGTTGGGAGAACTCTCTGCCATTCTCTCTTGCATTTCTGATTTACAAGATATAGCATAAATCACATAGTCTACGAATATCCCTCTTCGCACCTACGGGACAAGTTTGTGTATTTAAATTCATTCTACACTTGCATAAGCAAGTATTTATCCTATAAATATTTATTTATATAGAAGTAAATATTAAATTTTAAGTAATAGATATTTTAATACATAAAAGGATATGTATCAATGAATGTAAATTTGGCCATTACCCATCTCTTCGGGACTTGGGTTGTTTCCAGATAATAAATCTTAGGCAGTCGGGCCATACTCATCATATCTTATATTTCTTGTACTTTTCTTTAGCTTATTGTGTGTGGTCTACATTCTATAAATGAGAATATATATAATATAATTTTTTCTTATGACGAGACAACTAATTAATAGCTGATCTGGTGGACGTGTATCGCCATTCCTTCAAAAAACTTTACATTCGATGAGATATGTAAATTTAATGTGGCCAGATACAAATTTAAAATTTAAGAAATTTCAAATAATATATAATGTTATTCATCTATTGCAGATAACATGTGAATACTAATTTCAACGAATCATTGGGTCTGTTTGGGTAGTTTGTGCGTCCACTTATCATGAAACCTCACCCACTGCTCGACAGCGGGGGTCGACCCGCGGCTTGCGTTTAGTATAAAAAATTCAAACGCGGCAGACAGCGTTTTCAAAAACACACTAACCAAACAGTTAGACAGCGTTTTTAAAAACGTCGCCGTTCGTATAAGCTGCCCCAAACGGATCCTAAGTGAACCGTCGCATAATTTCAACATAAATTTCAGCAGATATGATTCGAATAGAGTATATGAATAGTTATGATGGTATTTACTCAAAAAAGTTTTAAAAAAAAATGATCACCATATCATATTTTAACAAAGGTATGGTATATATATATATACAATGGCAAATATCATAATTTATTTTTTTGAATTTAGCATTTGGAGAAGTAAAAGTAAAACTTGTTAGCTGCTTCAGAATTCAGAGCTCAGAAAGTATTTTATTTCATAGAAAAACCTTGAAAACAACATTTAAAATCACCCTACACTTAGTTGATGCTTTGATTCTCAATACAGAAATAATACATAGCAGCAACATTTTAGGGCAAGGGTTCTTTTCAAATGATGAAATTCAGGCAGTACAGCATTATTCTTGATTATTGGGTACTGGTGGTACTCTTATAAATTGCTAGCTTTAGGTAGAGTTCCGCTTCATTAATTGATTCGAGAATGTATTAATTAGCCGCACTAAATGCGGAGGGATTATTGCGTACGGACATCGCATGCATCTCTGCATGCGGTGTTCGATCTTGGCCGTAGATCACGGTGATCTACGGTCATGATTATTTCCGTTTTTTTAAAAAAATTAAAAAAATTTAGGTGGGGCCCACCGAAATACATCCGAACCGTAAATCAGGTGATTTACGGTCCGGATCGGAGTCCGCACGCAAGCTACGTGCGGACACCGATCCGTATGGAATAATTTTTCGCAGAAATGGGGATTTAATTCTCCCAAAAACACAAATATGCAAGAGATTTGAGAGGTATTTTTTTGTCCTTGTACCAAACAACGACTTGTTCAGATAGAATTATAATGTTAGGGAATTATATGCNTTTAAAAAAATATCATAAATTTTATACAACAAATAAATATAATATTTATATATTTTGAATCCTTAACAAATTCTTCCAAACTCATATATTATTTATCCTCAAGTAATCTTTTTATCTTAGATTTTATCCTAGAAAAAATTGAGTAGCAATTAGTTTACAAATTATTATCAAATGAATGATTAAGAGAGTGTATAACTAAAACTTATATAAATTTCTAAAAAAATTGGAATTTTCGCTAACAAATAATGTACAAATATTCATAAGAACTTAATATTCCTTCATTCTGAAACTCCTTAGTGCTTAAGTAACAGCATTGACTAAAGCTTATTTAATCAATAAGTAAGAATAAATTTTTAACTTAATCACTCATGTAAGCTCAAATTACACTTTCACCTCTTAAATATAACATCATAAAGTTTAGAGATTTTAAAATATTTATGTTAAAGAAATAAATTGTACTAATTTTTATTATTGTACTTATCATCAAGCCTCTCCTTTCTTAACTTTTTTATATGACTTTTTTTTAATACTATTAGAATTTTCAATTTATATTTTATTTTTGTCATTTAAAAATAGTTGTTTTTAATAGTTTTTAATAATTTCAAATACCTAATATTTTCTTATTCAAATCAACTTTTTATTCTTAGTNTCCTCAGGAAAATATGAAGAGGAATCTGAGCTTGGTAATGCCTGCAAGTTTCTCAAGCTCTAATATTTATAGCAAAGCTTAACGAATTCTACCAGACAAGAAATAAATGTAAATACCAATTTACAAGTTCCATTTAAAGTCAAGTCACTATACAAATTGCGTTATAATTATTATTCTCTAGATAATTTGACCGGAATGATATCTCTAGTTAGGGCTGTCAAAATGGAGGGATTATTGCGTACGGACACTGCATGCATCTCTGTATGCGGTGTTCGATCTTGGCCGTAGATCACGGTGATCTACGGTCATGATTATTTCCGTTTTTTTAAAAAAAATTAAAAAAATTTAGGTGGGGCCCACCGAAATACATCCGAACCGTAAATCAGGTGATTTACGGTCCGGATCGGAGTCCGCACGCAAGCTACGTGCGGACACCGATCCGTATGGAATAATTTTTCCTAAATGCGAGTCAACTAAAGCAGATCTGACGGAACGCGTGTGCGGCCGCTGGCCGCTTCCTTCATACATTTTAAGGGCTGTTACATTTTATGTATTTACAGATCTCACACCGAAGCTGTCATATTTAGTCTGAAACAAATCTAAAATTAAAAGATATTTTAACAAGTTGTTTGAAAAATTTTAAGTTGTTTTTGTCTCTTTTATATATGATTGATGTTAGTAGATGGTTGGGATGTGGAGGAACAAGATAAGGAAGTTTGTAGCTGATGACTGAACAATGGGTATTGAAAGTTACAAAAATAAAGAGAGTAACTATTAATCTCACCAAAGGTGGAATAATCTTAAAGCCACAAAGCACCAAATAAGAAGAAGAAAAAATTCCTTTCAAAACAAAATATACAATGCATGTTAGTCATATTTATACCAGAATAGATAGTCTTGAAAGGCAAACCCTTAAAATGTTATGTATAACTTAAGTATTTTGGGGAAATAACCTAGCATACAAGGTCATCATGTGATTTGTTCCGAATCTAGGAGGTCGTTGGGATTATTATATCAGGGAAAGATGCCACGTTCAGGGACTAACACTTAACCAATTACTAATTTAGTCCAAGGAAGGAGACCATGGGACTTTAGGCTTCCATAATACTAAGGTTCTCTACCGTAGCCTTATTTAGGCAAGGCATTGAATTACTAGATAAATACATAGTGAAATGATGTGAATCAATTGGGAAGGAGAGATGAGATTTCATTTTCAAGTTGGTTTTTTGATGCACTAAAATAGGAAGGGGGTGGTCTTGGGACTTTTCCTAACTCGGATTTACTAGCCAAATCATTGTTCAGCTTAACTGAATATTCAATAATGTCCACAAACTCGATAGAATTTTAAAGGGATGTAAGGGCTTAATCCAACACCAAAGAAAAATTCAACATATTATACATCCAATCCACACCAAAATGGGTCAAACACTAAATTACATAATGTGTTCAATGACTAAGACCAAAAAGTAATCATACATACTCCATTCCTGCATAGCTTAGCCAACAAACCAACCCGATGAATAAAAAATATTTAATGAAATTGATGAACTTGAGCAAAAGAAAGATTTCATTTAGGATTTTGATAAACTGAACTAGGAAAGGGCCTTCGTGGAAATTATCTTGAACTAAATTTACTAGCCAAAGTTTTGCCTACATAATCAACCACGTCTTTGAGATCAACGAATCTAGTCACATAGTGAAGAAGGCATAATTGCTTAATCCAAAATTGTAAAGTTGAATCTAAACCTACAGAAAGTCCTTTTAAAGTATTAGTTCTATAGACCAAAACTCTAAGGTATTTAATGGCAAAACCCAAGGAGTTGCCACATTGAATCTACCACAGCCTTGCTTAGCTAAGATGTGGACCTATATAGTCAACCTCTAAAACTAGAGATTCAAAAACCTTGGAAAGAATTTTTTTAAAAAAATTTGAATTTTTAATGAACTATACTAGGAAATGGGCCCTTGGCCCAATCCTAGAATTAGTTTCCAAAGTATAAAACTAATTGCATTCAATAATCAACAACTTCAATGAAACTCATTTGCATTAATAAGAGGCCACAAGGGCTTAAAATGGTACCAATGAACATGCCAACACCTATTCTAGTAAAAAATAATTTAATATTGCCACTCATATTTGTAAGTTATTCAATGAATAAAATTAGGTAGAAGTCACACAAAGAACTTTAACCTAGTTTGGATTAGAAAATGCACCATCTTGCTGTATCCAATTTTTAACCATGTTGACAGATTAAGAGAAGGAAATATTTCAACTACTAACTGAAAAGAATGAAACAAATCTAAAATTATACTGTACCAAAAGTTCTATAAATAGGGTTCATATAGAATTTTTTTAAGAGGAAATTATGCTCAAAGAACTAAGCTAGTAGGTTTCCAAATGGACATAGCCTATTTAGATCTACGAGTCCTAAGATGCTTTAATTCATGTGATTATAACACAATAGATAGTTCTGAACATTCCACATACTATAAAAAAGTTGGGACTTATCTCTATATCATCTACATTAAATAATAATGAACATGCTCGAAAATCCTAACACTAGAACAAAATAAAGTGATAAACAAAATAGTCCATCTATAGGATATTTACTTAAACCTATTGATCCTTTATAAAAATCTTTCCAATTTATCATTTACACAATCTCACTCACAAACACACCATTCTACCCACACACGTCTAAGAAGTTCCCATAAGTCCCTTTTTTTGTGTGTAACAACCCTTTTATATATAATTTTAGCCAAAATCGTCAGCAAAGCCATTAAAGTGGACCAATGTTAGTCTGGAACATGAGGGCATGCTAATGTGGCAACAGGGTATTGTAATATGGTGTTAGAGAGTCGTATTAGGAATTAGAGCACTATAAAAATTGCTCTACGGCATTGAGCTCTTTAATTTTTTGTTTTTTTTTTCTTGAAAATTGGGCACTTAGGCTCTATAATAGTGGCACATATGCACTATATAATGGCATCTTAGTGTTGCAATAGTGATGCCTCATTGCCAAAATTAATTGTTACAATATTATTTCCTTGCTCTCTTTAATTTTTTATTTTTATTATTTCATGAAAAAAACATAAAATAAAACCATCAAAATTTAAAAAAATATCATAAATTTTATACAACAAATAAATATAATATTTATATCNGGCAGCCCAGGATTTAAATACTGCTTTTCGGCCCTACACCTAGCCAATGTGGGACTATTTGTCCGTGACATTTAGGTAGATTTCCGCTTCATTAATTGATTCAAGAATGTACTAATTATGCGCACTAAATGCGAGTCAACTAAAGCGGATCTAACGGAGTGCGTCTGCGGCCGCTGGCCGCTTCCTTCATACATTTTAAGGGCTGTTACATTTTATGTATTTACAGATCTCACACCTAAGCTGTCATACTTAGTTTGAAACAAATATAAAATTAAAAGATATTTTAACAAGTTATTTGAAAATTTTTAAGTTATTTTTGTCTCTTTTATATATGATTGATGTTAGTAGATGCTTGGGATGTGGAGGAACTAGATGAGGAAGTTTGTAGCTGATGACTGAACAATGGGTATTGAAAGTTATAAAAATAAAGAGAGTAACTATTAATCTCACCAAAGGTGGAATAATCTTAAAGCCACCAAGCACCAAATAAGAAGAAGAAAAAATTCCTTTCAAAACAAAATATACAATGCATGTTAGTCATATTTATACCAGAATAGATAGTCTTGAAAGGCAAACCCTTAAAATGTTATGTATAACTTAAGTATTTTGGGGAAATAACCTAGCATACAAGGTCATCATGTGATTTGTTCCGAATCTAGGAGGTCGTTGGGATTATTATACCAGGGAAAGATGCCACGTTCAGGGACTAACACTTAACCAACTACTAATTTAGTCCAAGGAAGGAGACCATGGGACTTTAGGCTTCCATAATACTAAGGTTCTCTACCGTAGCCTTATTTAGGCAAGGCATTGAATTACTAGATAAATACATAGTGAAATGATGTGAATCAATTGGGAAGGAGAGATGAGATTTCATTTTCAAGTTGGTTTTTTGATGCACTAAAATAGGAAGGGGGTCTTCTTGGGACTTTTCCTAACTCGGATTTACTAGCCAAATCATTGTTCAGCTTAACTANAATCAATTGGGAAGGAGAGATGAGATTTCATTTTCAAGTTGGTTTTTTGATGCACTAAAATAGGAAGGGGGTGGTCTTGGGACTTTTCCTAACTCGGATTTACTAGCCAAATCATTGTTCAGCTTAACTGAATATTCAATAATGTCCACAAACTCGATAGAATTTTAAAGGGATGTAAGGGCTTAATCCAACACCAAAGAAAAATTCAACATATTATACATCCAATCCACACCAAAATGGGTCAAACACTAAATTACATAATGTGTTCAATGACTAAGACCAAAAAGTAATCATACATACTCCATTCCTGCATAGCTTAGCCAACAAACCAACCCGATGAATAAAAAATATTTAATGAAATTGATGAACTTGAGCAAAAGAAAGATTTCATTTAGGATTTTGATAAACTGAACTAGGAAAGGGCCTTCGTGGAAATTATCTTGAACTAAATTTACTAGCCAAAGTTTTGCCTACGTAATCAACCACGTCTTTGAGATCAACGAATCTAGTCACATAGTGAAGAAGGCATAATTGCTTCATCCAAAATTGTAAAATTGAATCTAAACCTACAGAAAGTACTTTTAAAGTATTAGTTCTATATACCAATACTCTAAGGTATTTAATGGCAAAACCCAAGGAGTTGCCACATTGAATCTACCACAGTCTTGCTTAGCTAAGATATGGACCTATATAATCAACCTTTAAAACTAGAGATTCAAAAACCATGAAAAGAATTTTTTTATAAAATTTTAATTTTTAATGAACTATACTAGGAAATGGGCCCTTGACCCAATCCTAGAATTAGTTTCCAAAGTATAAAACTAATTGCATTCAATAATCAACAACTTCAATGAAACTCATTTGCATTAATAAGAGGCCACAAGGGCTTAAAATGGTACGAATGAACATGCCAACACCTATTCTAGTAAAAAATAATTTAATATTGCCACTCAAATTTGTAAGTTATTCAATGAATAAAATTAGGTAGAAGTCACACAAAGAACTTTAACCTGGTTTGGATCAGAAAATGCACCATCTTGTTGAATCCAATTTTTAACCATGTTGATAGATTAAGAGAAGGAAATATTTCAACTACTAACTAAAAAAATGAAACGAGTCTAAAATTATACTGTACAAAAATTTCTATAAATAGGTTCATATAGAATTTTTTTAAGAGGAAATTATCCTAAAAGAACTAAGCTAGTAGGTTTCCAAATGGACATAGCCTATTTAGATCTACGAGTCCTAAGATGCTTTAATTCATCTGATTATAACACAATAGATAGTTCTAAACATTCCACAGACTATAAAAAAGTTGGGACTTATCTCTATACCATCTACATTAAATAATAATGAACATGCTCGAAAATCCTAACACTAGAACAAAATAAAGTGATAAACAAAACAGTCCATCTATAGGATATTTACTTAAACCTATTGATCCTTTATTAAAATCTTTCCAATTTATCATTTACACAATCTCACTCACAAACCCACCATTCTACCCACACACGTCTAAGAAGTCCCCATAAGTCCCTTTTTCTATGTGTAACAACCCTTTTATATATAATTTTAGCCAAAATCATCATCAAAGCCATTAGAGTGGACCAATGTTAGTCTGCAACATGAAGGCATTGTAATGTGGCATCAAGGTATTGTACTATGGTGTTAGAGAGCTTTACTAAGAATTAGAGCACTATAAAAATTGCTCTACGGCATTGAGCTTTTAAATTTTTTTTTCTTAAAAATTGGGCACTTAGGCTCTATAACAGTGGCACATAGGCGCTATATAATGGCATCTTAGTGTTGCAATAGTGATGCCTCAGTATTGCCAAAATTAATTGTTACAATATTATTTCCTTACTCTCTTTAATTTTTTATTTTTATAATTTCATGAAAAAAACAAAAAATAAAACCATCAAAATTTTAAAAAAATATCATAAATTTTATACAACAAATAAATATAATATTTATATATTTTGAATCCTTAACAAATTCTTCCAAACTCATATATTATTTATCCTCAAGTAATCTTTTTATCTTAGATTTTATCCTAGAAAAAATTGAGTAGCAATTAGTTTACAAATTATTATCAAATGAATGATTAAGAGAGTGTATAACTAAAACTTGTATAAATTTTCTAAAAAAATAAGAATTTTCGCTAACAAATAATGTACAAATATTCATAAGAACTTAATTATCCTTCAATCTGAAACTCCTTAGTGCTTAAGTAACAGCATTGAATAAAGCTTATTTAATCAATAAGTAAGAATAAATTTTTAACTTAATCACTCTTGTAAGCTCAATTTACACTTTCACCTGTTAAATATAACATCATAAAGTTTAGAGATTTTAAAATATTTATGTTAAAGAAATAAAATGTACTAATTTGTATTATTATACTTATCATCAAGCCTCTCCTTAACTTTTTTATATGACTTTTTTTTTAATACTATTAGAATTTTCAATTTATATTTTATTTTTGTGATTTAAAAATAGCTACTTTTAATAGTTTTTAATAATTTCAAATACCTAATATTTTCTTATTCAAATCAACTTTTTGTTCTTAGATATGATTTTAAGTATTAAAGCTCTAATGATACTAATCTTTCTTAAGTTATATGAATTCATGCTTATAAGATTTTAATATTATTTATTTATTTAAATTGTGCATTAATCAATGGTGTTCAAGTGTAGCTACATTTTTTAGTTTAAGATAATTAATAATTCAAGTAAATGAATTAGCTATTATTAGGTCAATATGAATTCCATTAAATTTTAAAATTTTATGATTCCCTTTAATTAATTTACTCCCTTGTTAATTCAAAAGTGAATTATTGTAACTTTGTTAAGCTATTTTTTTCTTTTAGTTTCAAATCCTTAAAAAATTAATATTTAAAGGATAAATTACAACACAAAAACAAATACAAATAAAATAAATAAGCATGTACAACATTACAAATATATATTACACAAAAATAAATATAAATAACACAATCCTGAAATTAAAAAGTATTTATCAATAAAAAAATAAAGATTATGACNTTAATCAATGGTGTTCAAGTGTAGCTACATTTTTTAGTTTAAGATAATTAATAATTCAAGTAAATGAATTAGTTATTATTAGGTCAACATCAATTCCATTAAATTTTAAATGCTTATGATTCCCTTTAATTAATTTACTCCCTTATTAATTAAAAAGTGAATTATTGGAAATTGTTAAGCTATTTTTTTCTTTTAGTTTCAAATCCTTAAAAAATTAATATTTAAAGGAAAGTTTACAACACAAAAACAAATACAAATAAAATAAATAAACATGTACAACATACAAATTTATATTACACAAAAATAAATATAAATAACACAACCTCGAAATTAAAATTTATATATCAATTAAAAATAAAGATTATGATTAAGTAAGAAATAAAAAGTTAAACAAAATAAATTCTCCTCTCAATATTATATATATATATATATATATATAAATTAATTAGACCTCTACTTCTGAACAAGAGAGGATGGTGNCTAAGTAAGAAATAAAAAGTTAAACAAAATAAATTCTCCTCTCAATATTATATATATATATATATATATATATAATATAATATAATTTGACCTCTACTTCTGAACAAGAGAGGATGGTGGTGGCTTTAAAGATACAAGTTAGATATATAGAGTTGTCTCCCAATTAGTTTTTAATTTTAGGTCATCGGCCTGCCCAAAGCATAGCTGAACACAAATACACCATTATGCAAAATAATCATGCAATTAAATCATAAGATAACACTTGGGTTGATACTAAAATAGTTTATTGTTTGATCCTCAGCATGAAACAGTCAATATATGCAAAGGATTTTTCTCCAATTTCAAATTATATTTTTAATAATCCATTATCATTCTCCCAATATTTTTTTATTCCTTAAAATCTTTCCTAATTCATTAAAATGTAATCCAAATTAAGAATCTCTTTGACTGCATGTTATCTTTTCAAAATTTCTGACAATTTTTTAAACTCAATTTGAAAAAAAAAATTTAAGATGATATGTTGGGAGTTAATTGGATCAATAATAATAAANAAGAATCTCTTTGACTGCATGTTATCTTTTCAAAATTTCTGACAATTTTTTAAACTCAATTTGAAAAAAAAATTTAAGATAATATGTTGGGAGTTGAATTGGATCAATAATAATAATAATTAGTTTTTGGTCTTTTATTCTCATAGTTAACTTTATTTTCTAAATTAACATTTTCTTTTCCAATTGCAAGGAATTATATTCTTATTATTAGTGAGCTTTCAGCATCTTCCTCCATATCTAAAATAATAAAATCCAATGGGAAGATGAACATGCCAACTTTGAGTAAAACATCCCTCTATTATTTTTATAGGATTTTTTAAAGATTGATAAGCTAATTAAAGAGTAATAGTGGTTCTCTTTCAAGATGGACCCATCAGCTAATCTTGTAGTTTTGACTTTTAAGTAATGAAATTATCTCTGGGCTTCCTTAACTAAGAAAATAAAATAAAAGAGTAATTGTGGTTGGTTGAAACTCTCCTAATAAAAAAATTCCTAAAAATTGATAAATTCATAAGATTCATACTAGCTCTTAAGTCACATAAAGCTTTTTCAAAAATCCATCTTCTATGATGAAAGTAATGGTAAAGCTATTATAGTCTTTCAACTTTTAGAATAATAATTTTTTATAATGGCACTACACTCTTCACTTAAGACTACAATTTTAAATTCTCTTAGCTTACATATTTTATTTAATATATCCTTCAAGAATTTTATAATGTTTGGCATCTATTTTGGAACTTCAATAATTGGTATGTCAATGGTAAGATCCATTACCATTTCTAAGAATTTGAAAAAAATATTAATCCAATTTTCATCTTAGTCATCTTTATGAAATAGTGGTTGGGATACTCTACAACTTTTCTAAATAATTTCTCTCTTTTTATGTCTTACAAGCATTTTTTAATTTGTTTATTAGAATTTGAGATTGACTTTTCTAACCTCATCACAAACAAATTTTTTTAACTCTTTTTCGCTCCTTAATTGCACTCTTTATACTGCTCTATATTTTGATAAATAGGATTAACCTCAGCATTTCTTGGTAATGTCCATTGAGATATACGACTTAATGAGTTTTCTAACTAGCCTAACTTTATTTCAAAATTTTTAATGGTTGTTGCTTAACTTTGTATCAAAATTTTCATCTATAACACTATGTTTTTAATTTTTTTTATTTGAATTTATTATTTGTGGTGAATTGAGGGGATTAATTAGGTTTAGTGTTCTAGAAATTAAAACCCTGGTCAGTTATGTTACCTATGATTTTTATTTGCTGCTAACCCTTTAGTTATTTCTTAAATTTTTGTTATTATTCTAAAGTTGGAGAGATTTTTCTATCTAGCACAAAAAGAGTTAAAAAAAGTTGTTGAGTTTTTTATTTATAACATTCATTGACTCTACAACTAGAACATTATGATCTCTCATTTGTCCATATACACATTCAATACTTCTAAGGGATCCTTGTTTTGAGTTCAACCCAAAGTTATCTAAAGTCATTAGAACTTATGAGGTTAACACATCCTAATCATATAAATGGGTTAGCTTCCTAGGGTTAATCTTTAAAATAACATTACAAAATTTTGGTTCTCTTCTACTTAATCAATTCATATACCTTATAAAATGGTTTGTACATCAAAGACAGTCTAACTGCAACATATTTTATTAACTTTAATGATCCCTAAATCCCTCTAATTTTTTTCTTTTTATGATTAGACAATAAGATATGTCCTAATGTAGCGTTTCCTAAGTAGGTCCTAAAAATATTCTCAAGCTTCATAAATTGACTCATTATCTAATTCGGTAAAATAAATTGTGTCAATCTTAAGCTCACTAGTTTCAGAATATTGGATGAAACTTGCTAAAAGTTTATAAGCTAAATTATTTCGTACAGTGATTGATCAAGGCGGTAAAGAGTTTAGCCAAAATTTTACTTTGTATCTTATTGAAAAATGGAAACATTCTATTCCTAGAAACATCATAAAAATATCATTATTTTTAAATGTTGCATATATTTCCAAGAAACTGGTAATAGGAAGGTTTGGATCTTTTATAAGAGACCACTCAATCAAAGTGTTTCTTTATCATCTTAATGATTGTGTGTTTGATTTCAATGTTATGAGCACAAATGATAGATCAACTAATACTCTAATCCGCTCCATCTAAAAAAGGGTGTGTAAGGTCTTAAAGAGGTCTATTGTAATAATTTTTTCTTTGAGGGTTTGTGATTTATTCTAAAGTACTTTTGGTTTTTTTTTGTATTTTTTTTATTTTTTTTTATTTTTCTTATTTAAGGGTCAAAAGGTACAATTTTACAAAGTTCTGTCCACGCATGAAATACTTAATATTAATTTGTGACCATCAACTAATACTATATAATATGAGCAAAATTTATAATAAAAAATACTTAACTAAACAATAGTTGGTAATAATATAATACTAGAAAAAAATTATAGCATGTTGCCTAGGCACTACACTTGAGGCATTTCAAAGCTATCAGTAGAGTGTTGTTATACTATCAAGATAGTGCTGCAGTGCGCCCAATCTTGTGCTATGGTGCCAACTATAAAACAAAAATTTATAAAACATTTATATCCACACAACTAAGCAATAAGATTCACTATGCATATTGATAGAAATAACATCCAATTACAATACGGTTATTAAATAAAATAAAGTTGAATTTAAACTCATATACCTTAAATTAATATTGACATAATATTAGAAATGTCAATATTGACTTAATATTAGAAATTAACATTGTTACCTAGATCTAGTGCTAAAATTTTGATATATGGTGTGAGCACACATATTCATGCAACTGTACAAACCAATTTAATAGTACATGAACTTTGAGCTCAAGTAAAAATCATATAAGGAACTAGGTTACTTCTTAAAATAAGTCAAGTATTATGCTAAGAACTACTTTTTTATGCAATTTAATCAATTACAAATGAGATTAAAAATCATATGTCTATAATAACGAAAATTATTTCTATCTTTTAAGTTTTTAGAGAAAAATCTTTAATATGTAGTGTTGAACTTACATTTCAATTTAATCCAAGTGTTTTTATTGTTGCTGACAATCAAGTGCAAAACTACTCCTTATCGTTATTTTGAGGTCATAAGAAGTATTAGGGTTCCTTATTTTGTTTGCTACAATTTTTTGATTTCTTAGTGGTTTTGTAGGGTTTTCTTCTTTTACATCATTTCTAATGGCATCTCCCTCTCAAGAGGCTGGTCTCACTTTTGGTGATGTGGTTGTAGGGAGTTATAAGGATTCAATTTTTGGCCTCTATTTGTTTAGCTTTAAAGCGCAACTTTTTAACCTCTTCGAATGGTTTTCTCCAGAAGGCGACTAGGAAAAAGGGGTAAACCTAATTTATTTTTTCTTGATGAAGATACCAATGTGGTTGTGGAAACCTCTTTGATTTACTTGGTTGGTAAATTCACATTTGCTCACCCTAAAATGGATGTTATTAGCAATTTTTTTGCAGAACTGAGATTGATTGGCAATCGTAATATAGGATTAATTGACGGGAGAAACTTGTTGATCAACTTAGAGAAAGAAGAAGAATATACTTTTTTTTTTCTAGAAAGATCTTATTAATTAGAAATATTACATGAAGATTTTGAAATGGACCTCTAATTTTAATCCTAAAGAAGAAAATCTTATTATGCTAGTTTGGTTTAGGTTTCCTGGGTTAAAGTTACACCTCTTTAATCTAAAAGTTTTATACTCTTTGGGTTCTATTTTTGGGAATCCCTTGAAAGTAGATATTGTGACCCTTAATTACTCTAAGCCTTCGGTTGCTAGAGTTTTGGTTGAACATGAAGTTACTTCTACCTTTCATGAGGCTATTTTGATGGGAAATGCTAATAATGGCTATTGAAAGAATGTAGAAATGGAATTGGTTCCATACTACTGGACCAAATGCAAAAAGTTTAGGCATTTATACTCTACGTGTTATATCTCTCATCCCGAGTTAAAGAAAGATAAAGTTGCTAGATCTCTTAATATTAACGTAAGGAAACATGTGGGTTATAAGATTTTACAATCCACTCATGTTGAGCCTAATATTCAATTGTTTAAAGATTCTAATGCTTTACCTTTTCTTTATAATCTAAATGTTAAAGAATCTAATATTGTTTATGTTGAGCCAGGTATTCATTAAGTTAACGATTCTAATGTTTTACATCTTCTTGATAATCAAAATGGCAATGATTTTGATATGGTTAATGTTATTTCTGTTAATTTGGAGCCTCAATTTAAGGTTTTTAATACTTTAGAAACTTCAATTTCTTTGGAGAATGAAAAGAGGGTGAAAATGAGGGTATTATTATAAGGGATCCTTTGGGAGATTCTTTAAACAATGTTGATTTGAATCAGATTAAGAATGATTCTAAGGGAATGTCTCCTCATTCAGTTGCTAAAGGTACTACTCTGGATAATTGTAATTGTAAGAGTGCAAAGCTGGCTATTAAACTAAATTAGTTTAAAATTGATTTGGAAAAGGAATAGGTTACTATCAAAGCTAAGAATAAAAAAATCAAAGGCATTTGTGAACTTAAATATTTTAACCCCGAGGCTACCTTAATCCACAATTATGGGGGGTTTGGAAAGGTAAAGATAATTAATTAAACTCTCCTTCTAGGAAGACTAGAGGGAGGAAACTTATTTTTTATGTTTAAGTTGATGGTGTGGAACATTAGAGGCAATGTTGATATTAATACTCCTAATAAACTCAATAATATTATTAAAACTCATAAGTTACCCTTCTTTGTTATCTTAGAGCCTATAGTTGATGTTCATAGTAATGCCAGTTATATAAATTTATTCAAAAATTGTAATTCTTTTGCTAATGTCAATAATAAAATTTGGTTATTATGGAACTTTTCTCTTAAAGTGGAGATTATCATTAATGATGCTCAATTTTTTTATTTGAAAATTTTTTTTGATAATATTTCTTTTCTTGCTACTATTATCTATGCAGGTTGAGCTAGAGAAGATTGTTTGGATTTATGGAGTAACCTGGTCACTTTTAATTATGTTTGTAATGAACCTTGGATTGCAAGGGGAGACTTTAACACTATACTTTCTGTAGATGAGAAAAAAAAGTGGTAGATATCCAAATCAAAATCTTATTATTGATTTTAATGATGGTAACTAATCTCGATTCTTTTTATAGACATCAAGTGCGATGTATGTGATTATATGCTTAATTTCCTTAATAATGATTCCTACTTTGCATCAAAGCCAAAAACTTGATCACAAGCTAAAGCTAGGTAATTTTTTCATTATGAAGCAAATAAGAATACAAGTATAATATTTAAATATGAGATACTACACAAGTATACGTATCGTTATCAAGTAATATAGGACTTTTTGATTAAGCCCCGAATATCAAACCCATGGGGATAACTAACAATATGCAACTTACAAAACACGAGAAATTATAATATAAAATTTTAATTACCAAAGTCTTCTTACTTAAACTCTAGATGTTATAATAGGAATGAAAATTTGATTCTTTTTTTTTGTAATTTTTTATAATTGAAAATAAAGTAAGCAACCAATTAACTTAACTAAATACTTGTAAGATGAAGGCAATATAAATAAAATATATTTTTTCCTTATCATGAATTAGTAACAAGTATAGAAATGCTGTTGTGGATGTATTCTAATTGTGTTGTGCCAAATTGGAGCAATAATATTATTTACCCTTACTGGAGATGCTATAAGAAACATTGGTTAATGTATAGTTTAGATAGTCTTAAAGATGGGTTGGGTAGGAAAGATAATAACTTTCAGTCTAGAGTTTTCTCTTCTCCCTCCACCTGGGGCTAACATCTCATATCAGAACCTAAAATTATAAATCAAATTGCGGGCTTTAGTCTGTCACTCTAAAGTCCTCTAATTCTACACCCTTCAAAGTTTTTTCCCTATTTATTTGCACTCAACCCCATGAACTACATTCTCATCATTGAAATTAAATGTGATTTATACCATTTTTTGACTTATACAATACCATCTCGGATCTTACATGTTCTCACAATAGGTATCAACATATTAATTGGTCAAATCAATAAGTAAATGAAGTACAATGTTTAAAATCATCATAACTTCTTCTAACAATAAAGTCTAATAGTTCACACAACTTTATTTTAATACTTAATCATTTATCATTTTAAGGAAAAAGATAAAGAAAACTACTCAAAATTCATGGATAAAACACAACCACACTTAAGTTTAAAAGCAAAAATCATGCACAAAAACAAGAAGTCTAAATTAAAACCAAATGTAGTCACAAATATAAATACTTATCTCAAATCCTCTCCACCAAATGTCTTGAAGTTCCTTTGAATTATTTTCCTTCACTCACAATACAAAATAAAACTAAAAATAAGATAAAAAAAGGCGGCCGATAGCAGCAGTGATCGGCGGCGACGATTACTTCGGATGGATGGATGATGATTGGTTGACTGGCGGGTTGGTTAGCCTCTTTCTTTGATGATCCAATTCTTCTTTAATAAAAATCCAAGGGGTGCATTGGTATCTCTTCAAAATGTGTCTTTATTCAATGAATCTTTTAGAAGTTGCCTCCTTTCAAAAGCCAATTGACTGAATTTTTGTGTCCATGAACTATTTCCCACGTTTTTACCAAGGGTTGCTTCAAACACCTCTTAAAAAAATTGTCTAAATTCAATGAATCATCAAACAACTACTTCTGGCGCTTAAGCGCTGGGTACCTGGCACTTAGGCACAACTCTCTCTTTATAACTGGCGCATAAGCGCCAGTCCTGGGCGCCTTGGTTCATTTTTGCTTCTTCTTCATTTTTTCTCCAAATTTGATCCTTTTTCAATTCTTTTACTATTTTTCATCCATTTGATTTTACCTGAAAGAAAAACACACAATATCTTTTATTAAAGCTGAATATCTCAAAAATAAGTATAAAAATGATACAAAAAGACTATATATTTTAGGTGTATCAAAATCCTCCAAACTTAAAATGTTACTTGACCTCAAGTGACACTCTAATCCTTTAAAAACTAAATAAGTAGATTATGTATATGAGTTTCTTTAGGAGTTTCTAAAATTTTGATATAAAAATATAGTAGTCCAATTTCAAAAAAATATTAGTAAATAGACCAACTTAGATTTTATAAATTTTTAATGTAAGGAAGACTGAAAATATGAGTTCCTATCTAGTTCAAAAATATTGTAGATTTTAAAAATATAAAGTTTAGGCATTTTATCATTTCCACTTAAAAAAATTTTATTAAGCATAATTTTAATTACTATATTATATCCTTAAGCTAAAGAGTTTCTCAAGTCTTATACTTTAAAAAAATAAGATGTGGAACCAATTTTTAATTAGGCACTAATCTTCAAGCTTCTTCTCCCTTTTTCAACTTTCTTTTCTTTTCTTTTTCTTTTCTTTTTTCTTTCCTTTTTTTTCAGGCAATGATTAATATATCTGGATAGGCCTTTAATGATTTTGAATTCCACTCCGCCTTTCCTAAAGTAAAGAGTTAATATATTTCTTTTACTAAAAACATAATAATAGTTTTTGGAAATTACTTTCAATAAAAGAAATTTAAGTTTTGAAAATAAAGTCTAATTCTTCTACATTTTTCAAAAATACAATTTCTCCTACTAAAGATAGTTACACAATATTTATCATTTCCACTCGTAAAATTTTTAACTTTAAGTTTTTCTTTATTACTATAAATTTTACTAAATTCTCTTACTCATCTCTATATTCAAAATTTTACTTCTCTAATATAACTTCATATACATTATCATTTCTCTCTAAATCAAAATCAAATTAATTTNTTTTGGAAATTACTTTCAATAAAAGAAATTTAAGTTTTGAAAATAAAAGTCTAATTCTTCTACATTTTTCAACAATACAATTTCTCCTACTAAAGATAGTTACACAATATTTATCATTTCCACTCTTAAAATTTCTAACTTTAAGTTTTTCTTTATTACTTTAAATTTTACTAAATTCTCTTACTCATCTCTATATTCAAAATTTTACTTCCCTAATATAACTTCATATACATTATCATTTTTCTCTAAATCAAAATCAAATTAATTTGAAGTACGTTTGAGAACAAATAAATTTAAAGTTTTTAGAAAATTTTTCATCCCCCCCCTTCAAACTTAAATTTTTAATAAAATAAAATGTTTTAGCATCATATATAAAAATAGGCAAGAATGAAAACTATAAATAACATGCTAGCATGAATTTTAACATTCTAAATATACAAGTAAAAAAATTAAAAACTGGAGCAAAAATTAAATTGATCAAATTTTAATTTACTTAACATGTAGAGATTCATTAGATCTCCATGCGGTGGAGGATAATATAAAAGCAAAAAAACACACTAACAAACATACCCAACTGCAACATAAAGAAAAATATCTGGAAGTAAATTGAAAATTTTAAACATGGAGTTTTTAAGTGAAAGTTAGCAAAATTCTAAACCTTCTTAAGATTCAGAATTGAGTTCAACGCAGACTAACTAAATACATTAAACAACATAATTAACACAATTACTACCACAAAAACACAATTATTACTCACAAAACATAAAGACATCAAAGCAGTGACTAATAAAACAAAACATAAATAAAACTAACAGTCTCAACAAATACATCTCAAAACACAACAAAAGTACAGTATAACTGCACCACAAATAGTTCACAACAATACATAAAAAAACTAAACTAAACTATAGAGCCAGTCTAATCATCCTCTTCCTCATCATCACTCTCATCACTATTCCAAGTAATTGTAGGCTCATATGATGGATTTATTAGATATTGAGGGAAAACTATAATCTGGTTATCTCTCATGAGGTTTTCCATAGATGAGTGGAATTCTTCCTCATAATCACTACGTCTCCTCATATATCCATCTATATACTCTGCAATTTTTTCTAAATTTAATACCTTTTCAGTGGTGTAAATGACATTATTCAACTACCTCTGCAATATTTGTGACTGAGAATCAGATTAAGAATTTTGACCCTGTGATGAGAAGCACATGAAGTGGAAGCTCAAGATATTGAAGCAGCTGAACTACTTGAAAATCCACCTCTCTAGCCAAAAGTCAAAGACTTCACATTCACACTAGTAATAGGCTTGAGTGGCTACAATATCTCCTCCCAGCTATCAAATCTAACCCCAGTCAGCTCGCATAATGAAAAGATCAAGGATGTGAATCCCAAACCTGCAGTAGTAGCAGTAACGACAGAACTAGTAATAACATTATGAATCAAAGATCCAATGTCGATGGGCTTGAACTGCTGAATACAATAGTTCAAATTTGCTTGATCACGGGTCACTTTACTAAGATGATTAGTAGGCAGTAGAAGATCAAAAATGAAATAATGTCATGCCTTTTATGGGGCATCTAACTTTGAAGGTGAAAATTTGACACTTCTTTCATTGGTAATCTTCCATAATCCACTTCCTCCAGTCGATGATGAAATAATCTCGTCTAACTCCTCCTAATTTGGACTATTGTTAGAATAAAAACATAAAATGCTCAGGGGCAAATGATAAAACTTTATTACCTTAGATGAGAAAGGCACTATCTTTCCTCGAATCGTGACTCCTTCAATCTCGGATAAATTTGCATAGAACTCCCGAACAATAGAAATAACTGCCACAGCAGAAAAACAACAAAACCACTCCCACTGGTGGCGAACAATCAATTCCTCTATAGCTCCTCTCGGACTCTTAACATAACGCTCAGGAATCAAATTTCTAGATTGCAATGCATAACTATATCAATCCTGAGCTCTAGCACTAACAAACTTGCTTGAATCAAATTGGGTTTTTCCCTTGCTCCTCTTCATCCTTGGTGCCATTTCTACAAAAGTATATAAAATTCACAATAAATCCCAAATTCACAATAAATTCTAAATTCAACTCTAAATCATTAAACTTAACTCATAAAAGCTTAAACTACCAAATCTATGTATTTTCCACAGATTTTTCTCAAATTTTCACCATGAATAGTGATTTTTGGGTAGATGCATAGTGTGCTCAAAATACATGGTAAAACTCAAAAATTTTTACATAGAAGTGAAACTCTTACCTCAAGAAGATCAAATATAACAAATTTTTCTCCAAACCACCAAGAAATCTTCAAATTAGGGGATGCCCTAATCTCTAAATCGTAAAACCTAGAGGAAGTCGACGACGTCGAGCGAAAAAAATGGGGTTTTTTGGACCAAATTGTCACTTTAAATTGTTCGCAAACTGGTTTATGTGAACCAACGCTTAAGCGCAAATGGTTTGGCGCTTAGACACCTGTCTCTCGGTTTAGGCAGTGCTTAAGCAGAGTCTTAGCGCTTAGGCGCCAGTGCACAACTTTTGATTCTTTTTCTTTTTGGTTTTAAGTAAAATGCACTTCTAGCTTAAGTCAGCCAACCCTACAATGTCTCATAACTCTTTAATAACTATTTTCTTCCCTTTTAACTCTCCTCTTTCTCAAGATTCACCAATCTTAAATAATTTAATTCAATGCTAAATAAAACAAAATTTCACAGAAATAGACACTTATATTCATTCACAAAAAATTACAAACATTTTCAGTACATGGATTCTCAATCTAAATAGTATTGGATGAGAAAATTCCTAAGACAAACACTAGACAATCTTAACATTAAAAACACACCAAACAAACTTAACATTAACAAATAACACTATACACACAAACACTAAACAATGAACTTAATTCCACTCTTCATTCGGTAGAATGAATCCTAGCGTATCATTAGTCTCTCCTTCAGCATTTGGAATGTAAATCTGATAAAATGGATGATGGTTAATTACTATAGTTTAATCTTCTTCAATCCATTTGTTCTTCAAATACATAGCATTGTCTACTTCTTCTATAAGATCAGTATGACTAAACTGCATATTAAGTTGTCATCCCATATGATCCAGATGTGCGTTAACTTCCATCACTTTTTCTTCAATTGAAGCCACATCAGCCTCAATTTTAGTGATTTTCTCTGCTATTCCTTCGATACTAACGGTGAGGAAACCATTGTATAACTCTTGCGCACTCTGACTAATGAACTTCTCTCTCATTGCTTCCTCCTTTTTATTCAAATCACCCTCCCAAGATAACATCTTTCAAAACTCTCCCTTCTCACTTAGAATTTAGGGTTAGAATTGAATGGTAGTATAAATCCTCACATAACTCTTCTATTTATAGGCTCTAAACCCCCCTTTAACTCGTAGACATGTTTCAAAACTGCTATCCCAAGTTAAAGCTAGCCAAATCATGGTTAAAACTTCTAGAAACTGAAATTCGCACATGTTTTTAACTATCGTGCTTAAGCGTCGGATATTGGCGCTTAAACACTAGTGTTCAATTTAGCGCTGGTCAACTTAACGTCCAAATACTCTTTCTAACATATCTAAGTAATCTTTTAAAGTCTTAGAATAATCACTAAACCATTATGTATTCAAAATACTACCAAATTTTTCTAAATTAAACACAACAACATAACATTTAAAATAAACTCACAGATAACTTATGAGTTGCCTCCCACAGATCGCTTGGTTTAACGTCATCAGCCTGACTTAACCAATGCTTATTATGGTTGACCCAACTGTATACGTTGCTCACCTAAAAAGTAGGGTTTCAGTCTGTGAACATTCACTTTGAATATTTTATCACTTTTAGTATCTTTGATATCCATAGCTCTAAAGGGATAAACTTTCATCACAACAAATGGGCTCATCCACCTAGACTTAAGTTTGCCTGGAAATAATATTAACCTTACATTATAAAGCAAAACTTGTTGCCCTTACTCAAAATTCTTAGTAAGAATTCTCTGATCATGCCATATCTTCATCTTTTCTTTGTAAATCTTAGCACTTTCATAAGATTCATTCCTTATCTATTCAAGCTCATTTAATTACAATACTCTTTCTCACTGCCATTCTTTAAATTGTAATTAAATTTTTTAATAGCACAATATGCTTTATGCTCAAGTTCAACTAGTAAATCACAAGTTTTCCCAAATATTAGCCTGTATGGGGACATTCTTATAGGAGTTATGTATGCAGTCCTATAAGCCCACAAAGCATAGTCAAGTTTTATTGATCCATCCATTTTGGTTGGATTCACAGATTTTTTCAATATTCTTTTAATTTCACGTTTGGATAATTCAGCCAAACCACTTGTCTGAGGATGATAAGTAGTAGCAATTCAATGGTTAATATGATATTTCTTTAATAACTTCTCCATTATTGCATTTCTAAAATGACTTCCCTCATCAGTTATGATCACTCTCGGCATCACAAATCTACAAAATATGTTTATTTTTAAAAAGTTTGCAACAATTTGAGCATCACAATGAGGTAAAGTAATAGCTTCTATCCATTTGGATACATAATCTACAGCCAACAATATATATAAATTTTTGAAAGATTGTACAAATTGTCCCATAAAATCTAATCCCCAAACATCAAATATCTCAACTTCTTACACATAATTGAGGGGCATCTCATTCCTCATAGAAATATTGCCTACTCGTTAACATCGATCACAAGTTTTGATATAAGTGTTAAAATTTCTAAAGATTTGTAGGCTAATAAAATCCAGATTGTAAAATTTTGTATGTTATTTTATCAACACCAAAATATCCCCCAAAATTAGAATTATGACATTTTTGGATAATTTCATGAGTTTCTCTTAAAGGCACACTATTCGAATAATAAGATCATTTCCTTGTTTATATAAAAACGAGGAGCATCCAAAAAATAAGTTTTAGCTTCAGATACAAATTTTATCTTTTGTTGGTATGTCATTCCATAGGGTATAATACCACTAATAATGAAATTCTCAATGTCAGCATATCATAGAACATGTCACTCATTAATATTGAACAATTCTTCATCTGTAAAATGCTCATTAATATCTTTTTCAAAACAAAGTGATTTTTCTAATTCAAGCTTAGACAGATGATCAAAAATTTGATTCTCAGTTCACTTCCTATTTACTATCTCAAAATCAAATTCTTGCAAAAGAAGAATACACCTTATAAGTCTTGGTTTTGCATTTTTCTTTTTCATTGAATATTTTATAGCAGAATAATTAGTATGCACAATACATTTAATTCCAATTAAGTATGATCAAAATTTATCAAAAGCATATTCTACTGCTAATAACTCTTTCTCAGTTGTGGTATAATTAATTTGAGCTTCATTAAGAGTTCTACTAACATAGTAGATTTCCTTGAAAATCTTATCATGATTTTTTCCTAGAACAGCTCCAATAGCATAATCACTTGCATTACACATTACTTCAAAAGGTTTTTCCCAATCTGGTGAAACTATAATTGGTTGAGTGACTAATTTTTCTTTTAATAATTCAAAAGCTTTAAGGCAATCTTTATCAAAATTAAAAATTACATCTTTTTCAAGTAAATGGCATAGAGGCTTAGCGATTTTGGAAAAATCTTTAATATATCGCCTGTAGAATTCAGCATGTCCTTAACTACTCCTAATTTCCTTCACACTTTTTTGGTAAGGTAAATTAGCGATCACTTGAATTTTTGCAGGGTCTACTTCCATACGATTTTTTGAAATCTGATGTCCCAAAATAATTCCTCCTACTAGCATAAATTGGCATTTTTCTCAGTTAAGGACCAAATTTGTTCCTTCACAGTGCTAGATAACTTTTGATAAATGTTCTAAACATGATTCAAATGAAGTTTCAAACACTGAAAATTTATCCATAAAAACTTAAATCCATTTTTTAATCAAATCACCAAAAATAGCTGTCATACATCTTTGAAATATTCCAGGGGCATTACGTAAACCAAAGGGCATTCTTTTAAAAGCAAATGTACCATAAGGACTGGTAAAATTTATTTTCTCTTGATCCTCAGGAGCTATTTGTATTTGGTGATAACCAGTATATCCATCCAGAAAATAAAAGTATTTATGCTCAGCTAGTCTATCCAATATTTGATCTAGAAAGGGTAGTGGAAAGATTTAATTTTCTATAATCAATGCATATTCACTATCCTGTGACTCATCTTGTTGGTATTAACTCATTATGCTCATTCATAGTCACAGTCACTCCTCCTTTCTTAAGAAAGCAGTGATTCGGACTAACCCATGCACTATCTGAAATAACGTAGATAATTCCATCATCTAACCACTTTAAAATTTCCTTCTTAACAACTTTCTTCATAACAGGAGTTAATCTTCTTTGAAGATCAGCCCTGGGTTTGCAGCTCTCTACCATATAAATTTTATGCATACAAATTGAATGACTGATACATTTTATATCACCAATTGTTCATCTAAAGGCTTTCTTGTAACTCTTCAAAGTTTTCATTAAACTCATTTCTTCTTCTCTAGTTAATTTTGAGGAAATTATAACAGGTAATGTTGAAGAATCACCTAAGAAAGCATACTTCAAATGTTTAGGAAGTAACTCCAACTCAAGCTCATAAGTTTTTTCAATTGATGGATAAAAAGATTTATCTTTTTCTATCGTGTCCAAAACTTCAAAATTTTCTCAAACATAATTTGAATATTCCTTGTAAAAATATTCACATTGATCTAATTCCTCTTCTTGCTCATGTTCAAACTCTTTCATTTTAGATTTCTCTTCATAAGTTGTTTTGAAATGACATTCACCTAAATATCTTATCACACTCATTCTATAGCATTCATCATCTTTACCTTTTGCAGGGCATTTTTTTTATTTAGAAATATTAAATGTAAATATCTGATCATTGACGCGCATAGTTAATTTTCCTTTCTGCACATCTATCATTGCTCTTCTTGTACCTAGAAAAGATCTTCCCAAAATGATAGGCATCTCCTTATCTTCCTCCATATCTAGCATAATGAACTCAACATGAAAGATAAATTAATCCAATTTCATTAAGACATCTTCTATAACTCTTTTAGGATAGGTTATTGAACAATTTGCTAACTACAGAGTTACAGTAGTAGGGGATATTTCTCCTAATCCTAATCTTTTAAATATTGATAAAGACATAAGGTTGATGCTTGCACCTAAATCACATAAAGCTTTCTCATAAAATCTATCTCCCATTGCACATGGAACTGTGAAGCTATCGGGATCTTTAAGCTTTTCAGGAAGCTTTTTTTGAATTATAGCACTGCACTCCTCACTAAGTGCAATTGTCTCGTTATCTTCAAACTTTCTTTTCCTGTTAAGAATATCCTTTATAAACCCACATAGCTTGGCATTTATTTTAAGGCTTCAACAAATGGAATATGATTTGTAAGCTTCTTAAAAATTTTTAAAAATTTTAAAAAAATTTTATCGAACTTTTGTTGACAGAGGCTCTGAGGAAATGGAGGTGGTCATTTTTCCAAGTCAACTTTAAGTGGAGAAATAGGTCTCTCTAAACCTTTCTGAGCATCCTCTTCAGGCTCTTTAATTTCTTTTCTCTTTACTTCAGTTTCTTTTTGAACTCTACCTTCCAATTCTCTTTCGCTTCTAAGTTGAACAACTTTTACTTATTCTTTATTCTGGCCTTTTAGATGTACTTTAGTATTATTAAGAAGTGTTCCTTGGGATCTATTATTTAAAGAATTTTTTATTTGTCCCAACAGATTCTTAATATTTCTAATTGTAGCTCCTTGACTTTATAACTTATTTCCCATTTGTAACACCACTTCTTCTATAGACAACATTTTCTCCTTAAATTGTAGATTATTATTAAAATCTGGAGGATAAGTAGGTCTATAATTACTATTCCCTTGGTTGTTCCAATTTTCCAATGGGTTTACTTGGTTGTTCTCTCATTGCTGATTATTACCACCTGAAGTATTATTCTAGTTAAAGTTGGGATGATTCTTCAAACCTAGGTTATAATAGTTTGAATTTGAGATATTTTGCTTATTATTTATGGCATTCAAGTTTCTAGTGATGATTGAGAATCTACCATTTGGCCTAATGAATTTTCTTCAATCATTGCAATTGGTTGAGAAAATTCATTTCAAATTGGTCTAACTTCCTTGAAATTGCAGCAACTTGATTTGCAAACATGACAAAAGAATCAGTGTCATGAATATTAGCTACTTTCCTAAGTTTTACCCTTTGAGAAGGTCATTGAAAATTATTTGTATCCATCTCTTCAATTAAAGCATAAGCGTCATGAAATAGTTTTGACATCAATGAACCACCAGAAGCGACATCGCTAATAGATCTAAGAGATCCAACTAATCTATTGTAAAAGGTTTGAATTATAAACCAATCTTGTATAGCATGGTGTGGACACTTTCTCAGTAGTTCTTTAAAACGTTCTCATTCTTCATATATAGATTTCCCATTCAAATTGGCAAAAAGATGTAATGTCATTTCTAAACTTTGTAGTTTTTTATGGTGGAAAATATTAGCAAGGAATTTTTGTGCTAAATCATCCCAAGTTCTGATAAATTCAGGTGATAAAAAATTAACCATATCTTAGCCTTATCCCTTAGTGAGAAAGGAAATAATCTAAAACTTATAGCATCATCTGATACACCATCATATTTAAATATAGCATGAAATTCTAAAAAAAATGGATCTTCAGGCGGTGCTACTCCAAACTGATTATTTGATGTCATTTGAATAATAACGGGTTTAAGTTCAAATGAATTAGCCACTATAGTGGGTTTTTGAATACTACAATGAAGTTCATCCACCGTAAGGTTTGCATAATCTCTTAAAGATATAAACTCTTCAGCATTTTGATTATTTTGATTTGTCATTTCTTGAAATTTTTGAATTTTTTCAATAATTTTAAATTCTTTAATTTTTCTAATAGTTCTTTCTAATTCAAAATTGTAGGGCACAAGTCTTATGGAACTTGAAATACACATACATTACTAAAAAACACATAAAATAAAAAACAAACACACAAACAAGAACTTTATATAAAAAAACATTATGATATTCCTATAATAAATCTAAAGTTTATATAAGACTTTATAAAAATATAAAAATTTTGTTTTCCAAGAATTTTCTTAAAAATTTTGTAATTATCCCCAGCAACGGCACCAAAAACTTGAACTCGATTCTCTTTATAGATGTCAAATACGATGTATGTGATTATATGCTTAATTTACTTAATAATGATTCCTACTTTGCATCAAAGCCAAAAACTTGATCCCAAACTAAAGTTAGGTAAATTTTTCACTATGAAGCAAATAAGAATACAGTTATAATATTCAAAATATTGGACTACGCAAGTATACATGTCGTTATCAAATAATATAGGACTTTTTTATTAAGCCCCGAATATTGAATCCACTGGGATAACTAACAATATGCAACTTACAAAATAGAAGAAATTAGAATACAAATTTTAATTGGCAAAATATTCTTACTTAAACTCTAGATGATATAATAGGAAGGAAAATTTGATTCTTTTTTTTTGTAATTTTCTATAATTGAAAATAAAGTAAGCAACTAATTAACTTAACTAAATTGAAGAGATACCAATGCACCTTTTGGAGAATTATTAAAGAAGGAATATTGGGACTTTGAAAGTGGTTCTGAAAGTATTGGGAAAGTTTTGAAAGTTC
>JXCR01120011.1:4009-82056 GCA_002079205.1 Phalaenopsis hybrid cultivar | reverse complement strand
TATATTACTAATATAGTATATTAATATATTATTATTATTAATTTATTATATATTATAATTTGTAAAATTTAATTTTTTAAGATATCATGAATTATATATATATATAATTATTTTAAATTATTTTATATTTCAAACAATAACAATTCGAACACGAACGAACGCATCACTGTTCGTGTTTGGTTCATTTAACTAACTGAATGAAAAAAATTTGTTAACGTTCGTCTCGTTTCTTTTTCGAACGAATCGAACACGAACTCATTGACGAACCGAACACGAACTGTTCGCGAACAACAAGCTTTTTTGACAGCACTGGTCTCATTATCCGTTCTTAGAATGCTAATTTTTGTTTGAAATTAATTTTCAATCATGTGGAAGAAGTCTTTAAATTGTTGTTCAAGTTCATATTTCTTTTCCAATAAATACACCAAACAAACTCGTGTGTGATTATCAATAAATGTTATAAATTATTTTTTTCCATAAAGTGTGTTAAATTTGGATGGGCCTCAAACTTCACTATGCACCGTATAAAATGGTTTTGAAACAGAATATTATTTTATTGGAAACGTAACACGTTGACTTTTAAATAAATTACATGCTTCATAATGAAGTTTTGAACAATCAATACTTTTAAATAGTTTAAGAAATAAAAATTTGAGATATGTAAAACTAGGATGCCCTAATCTTTTATGTCATAACATAACTTGTTCATAGTCAAAACTTGAAATCGTACTACCTAATCATGAGCTTTTTATTCGCAAAATCAGTTCTAACATAGTAGTACAACCAATTTATTTCTCTAGCAGTTCCAATCATCTTACCCGAGTTCCGGTCTTGAAAAATACAATTGGAAGAAGAGAATTTGAATAATCAGAATCTTTAGACAATTTGCTAACAGCAAGAAGATTACATGTAAGTTTTGGAACATGTAAGATAAATTTAAAAAATATTTTTTATGAAATTTTAATATTTCTTTTTCCTGCAATTCGTGAAAACTGTCATCAACAATTTTGATTTTTTTCGGAACCGGGACATGTATAATATGAATTAAATAATTGAGAATAGCTTGTCATATAATCAGAGACTCCTGAATCAATGATCCAAGGAGTGGTACTTCCTAGAAAGTCCAAAGGATTACTACCTGCTTGTGCTATAGAACTATAGACGCATTAGATGATGAGTAAGATATGTCGTTCTTGTTTAGTATCACTTGCGATATAGCCAATCTTTGTTCTTCTTCGGAGATACATGCGAACAGATTGTGTCCATCGAAGAAAATTATCACCATTAAGTCGGATTGTAGTGATTTGAATGGAATGATTTTGAGATGTATTTCTCTGAGGTTCGGGCTGAGATGGCTGAAGAGGCTGACTTATCCTAGACGTGACTTCAGACATTTTAGAGATGAAGGACGGTGAATTTGCTCTAGCCTGAGATTCACCCGCCGAAGCAAAAGATTACCGCCTTCGCGAGACGGGAAGCAAAAGGGAAAGCGGAAGACGCCACAGAGGATCGTACGCTTGCTATTGGAGCGAACAGAGGTGGACGAGGCGAAGTAGTCGTCGAATCGGTCGAACTGCGAAGCAGTCGTCGAGAGGCGAGCGAACGGTTCGAGCTCTCCAGGCGGACGAAGTCGTTGAGCGGCGAGNATATATATATATATTGAAAACAATGGAAAAGTATAAGAGGACTTAATTCTTAATGATGCAAAGAGGATATAAATACCCATTACAGGACTTACATGTAAGGAAAATAATAAAAATAGAATACAATCGACAAAGAAAGAAATAATAACAAATATAAGAGACAACTAATCTCTCTAATTAAGGAGAAAAAATAAATAGAGATTCCTGAGATCCCTTATACAATTTATAACTCTCTAAATATAGAGTTATAATAAATATGAAATATAATCATCATTATTTATGAGATCTTTCAACACTCCCCTTTAATCTGGCATGAAGATGTCACTCATGACAAACTTGCTAACTAGATTCTCGTCTTGCATTTTGGAAAGGCTTTTTGTTAGAATATCTGTTGTTTGACTAGCAGTGGGTATATAGGACATGCATATCACACTACTATCTACCTTCTCCTTGATGAAATGTTTGTCAACTTTTACATGTTTTCTTCTATCATGTAGAACATGATTATGAGCTATAGAGATTGTAGCCTTGTTGTCGCAGTAAACTTTAATAGGTGCTGGTATAGGAATCTTCAACTCTTCCAAGAGTCTTTTTATCCATAACACTTCATAGAGTCCATGTGCCATCGAGTGAAATTCTGCTTCAGCACTATTTCTTGCTACCACACTTTATTTTTTACTTTTCCAAGTAACTAAATTTCCTCCTGCAAAGGTACAATAACCTGATGTGGATCTTCTATCATTTACATCTCATGCCCATTCTGCATCCGTGTAGGCCTCTATTAGAAGATGTTTTCCCTTTTTGAACAAAAATCATTTTGCAGTTCTTTTGAGATATCTCAAAATTTGGAATACAACTTCGAAGTGAGTAAGTCCAGGTGAATGCATGAATTGACTCACAACACTCACTGCAAAGGTTATGTTAGGTCGAGTGTGAGCCAAATAGATTAGTCGCGCTACCAATCTTTGATAGCGTGCTTTGTCCATTACCTCATTAACTGCCGCTGTTTTCAACTTTATATTAAGTTCAATTGGCGTATCTGCTGCCTTGCAACTTGTCATTCTTGTTTCTTTTAGTAAATCATATCAATATTTGCGTTGATGGACAAAAATTTCCTCCTAAGATATTGCAAACTCCATTCCGAGGAAATATTTCTGCTTTCCCAAGTCCTTAATATCAAATTCAACTTTAAGTTTCCTCTTTAGGTTGCTAGTCTCCAGAGTATCCTCCCGGGTCATGATTACGTCTTCTACATACAAAATCACAATGACTACTTTATATTTGATGGAATGTTTGAAAAAAGAGTGTGATTAGCTTGGCTTTGAGAGAATCCATGTCTCTTGATAACATCACCAAAATGCTTAAACCAAGCTATAGGAAACTGCTTTAACCTGTACAAAGATTTTTTTAATTTGCATACTTTACCTTTTCCAAATTTTATTCAAATCCGGGTGGTAGATCCATATATATTTCTTCTTGCAATTCTCCATTTAGAAACACATTTTTTACATTAAACTGATGAAGTGGTCAGTCAAAATTAACTGCTAGAGAAAGAAGTACTCTAATAGAGTTAATTTTAACAACATGAGCAAAAGTCTCTTGGTAATCAATACCATGAGTTTGAGTAAATCCTTTTTATACTAGTCTTGCTTTGTATCTTTCCACACTTCCATCAGCTTTAAACTTCACTGTGAACACCCATTTGCACCCAACCGTTTTTTTGTCTTTAGGTAGTTCAATGACTGTTCAAGTGTTATTTCTTTTAAGAGCATTTATTTCTTCCATCACAGCTACTTTTCAACTTGGTTCACCTAATGCTTTTTGAACAGTTCTTGGAACAAACATATTAGAAATCATAGACATAAATGCTCTATGATTTTTTGATAGTTTTTCATATGACAAGTATTGTGTGGTAGAACTTTTAATGCTTGTTCGGGTTCCTTTTCTGAAAGCAATTGGAAGATCAAAATCAGAAGAAGTGGAAGTAGAGGAGAGAATGTTACTCTTGAGTTGTAGGAACATTATTCGACAAATGTGATTGAACATCTGCTGAGGAAATTACTGGGGTTGTAGTAACTTTATGAAATTTCTTCTTAGTATAAACATACAGCTCATGTTGAGGATTATGATCCATTGGAAGTTCTTCTCTCCCTGTCTTTGATAAAGTAACATCTGACAAAACAAGATTAGTAGTGCTGACCTTAGTTTCCATATTAGAATTAGTTAAAGAAATGAGTAAAGTTTCTCAAAAATTATTTTCTCCAACTAAATTCTTCCATTGAAGAAAATTATTTTGAAAAAACAGATGATCCTCGACAGAATTGACATCCATGCTCTCAAAAAATTATTTTTTTTAGGATTAAAGCATCTGTACCCACATTTATTGGAAGTATACTAAAAAAAACACAATTTTTAGCTTTAGGATCAAGTTTTGAGCGAAACACATTTGAGATATGCACATAACAAACACATCCAAAAACTTTTAAAGGGAGAGCAACTGTTATTTTAGATGTGAAAAACTAATTTTTTAAGACTTGTAAATGTGTTTTAAATTTCAGAACTCGACATGACATTCTGTTTATTAAATAACAGGAGATAATGAGTGCATTATCTCAAAGATATTTAGGAACATTCATGGAAAACATAAGTGCCATGATAAATTCGAATAAATTCATATTTTTTTTTAGCAATACCATTTTGTTGTGGTGTGTCACGACAAGTGGATTGATGTTGAAAATATTTTTCTAAAATAAATGTTCTCAAATATTTTTTGAAATATTCAGTCTTATTTAGGGGTGTAAATGAACCGAACACGAACGAATAGAGCTTGTGTTTGTGTTTGGTTCGTTTGAAATTTAGTTTGTTTGAGATAAGCTCGTGTTCGAAATTGTTTGTAAAGCCACTGTTCGTGTTCTTTTTTTAAAGAATGAGCCGAACATGAGTTGTTCGCAAACGACGAGCCAGTTTGACATTTCTAATATTAATATATATAAATAATATATTATATTAATTATATAACTTATATTATATAAATATATAATATATATATTAGTATATTACTAATATAGCATATTACTATATTATTATTATTAATTTATTATATATTATAATTTATAAAATTTAATTTTTTAAAATATCATAAATTTTTTATATGTAATTATTTTAAACTATTTTATATTTCGAACAATAACGATTTGAACACGAATGAACTCATCACTGTTCGTATTTGGTTCATTCAACTAACTGAACAAAAAGAATTTGTTCACGTTCGTTTCGTTTCTTTATCGAACGAATCGAACACGAGCTCATTGGCTAGCCAAACACAAATTGTTCACGAACAACGAGCTTTTTTGACAGGCCTGGTCTCATTATCCGTTCTTAGAATGCTAATTTTTGTTTGAAATTGATTTTCAATCATGTGGAAAAATTCTTTAAATCGTTGTTCAACTTTATATTTTTTTTCCAGTAAATACACCTAACAAACTCGTGTGTGATCATTAATAAATGTTACAAATCATTTTTTTTCAGAAAGTGTGTTAAGTTTGGATGGGCCTAAAACATCACTATGCATCATATAAAATGGTTTTGAAATAAAATATTATTTTATTGGAAACGAAACACGATGATTTTTAGATAAATTACATGCTTCACAATGAAGTTTTGAACAATCAATACTTTTAAATAGTTTAGGAAATAAAGATTTGAGATATGTAAAACTAGGATGTCCAAATCTTTTATGTCATAACATAACTTGTTCATAGTCAAAACTTGAAATTGCACTACCTAATCTATGAGCTGTTATATTCGCAAAATCAGTTCCATCATAGTAGTATAACAAATTTATTTCTCTAACTGTTCCAATCATCTTCCCCGAGTTCCGGTCCTGAAAAACATAAGTGAAAGGAGAGAAAAATTGAATAATCAAAATTTTTAGACAATTTGTTTATAGAAAGAAGATTACATGTAAGATTTGGAATATGTAAGACAGATTTCAAAAATATTTTTTCTGAAATTTTAATTTTTCTTTTTCCTGCAATTCGTGAAAACTGTCATCAGAGTTTTTCGAAACCGGAATATGGATAATATGAATCAAATAATCGAGAACAACTTGTCATATGATCAGAGACTTCTGAATCAAATGATCGAAGGAGTGGTACTTCCTAGAAAAGCCAAAGGTTTACTACCTGCTTGTGTTATAGAACCGATGGGCGCATTAGATGATGAGCAAGATTTCAGTAGTGTAAGAAGATGACTTAATTGCTCTTTACTAAGTGGAGGTGACTCAGCCTCATTTGCGGTAGGTGTGCTATGTTCAACAAATTTTTTCCTTTACCATTAGGTGGTTTACCATGTAATTTCCAGCATTTTTCGCGAGTATGGCATGACTTTCCACAGTAGTCACAGTGCATGTTGTTTTTGTCTTCTACACGCTAGTTGTGAGAAGTTTTCCTGCTTACTTGAGCTTCAGGAATAAACATCGTTGATCCTTCCATGGACTTGGTTGAACCTGCAGTTTTCTTTCTCAACATCACATGTCTCCGATTCTTTCTCTTCTTACCTCTGCAAAAACTTCACCAATTGGAGGCTCGGGATTTCTTTCAATTATTCAGCTACGAACCTCATCATATTCAACGTTTAGACCTGCAAGAAATTTGAAGATTCGACTAATATCCACTATCTTCTTGTATTGGTTGCCATTATCACTGATTTCCACTCATGATCGTTGAATAAGTCCAGGTCGTGCCAAATTCGCTTAAGAGAAATGAAATAATTTGTCACTGATTCCTCACCTTGGCAAATTTCCCCAAGTTGCAGGGTCAACTCATAAACTTGAGATTGATTTCCAAGTTCATAGTACATTTCTGAAACATTGTCCCGTAATTCCTTGGGTGTAGAGTAACACAGATAATTTGCACTTATCTGTTCAGTCATGAAATTGACCAACCATGTCATTACGATTGAGTTTTCCGCATCCTACATGAAATAAGTTATGTCATTCACGTCAGATTGTTTAATATTAACTGTGATATAGCCAATCTTTCTTTTTCTTCGGAGATACATGCGAACAAATTGTGTCAATCGAAGAAAATTATCACCATTAAGTCGGATTGTAGTGATCTGAATGAAATGATTTTCAGTTGTATTTCTCTGAGGTTCGGGCTGAGATGACTGAAGAGACTGACTTATCCTAGACGTGACTTCCAATATTTTAGAGATGAAGGATGGTGAATTTGCTCTAGCCTGAGATTCACCTGTCGAAGCAAAAGATTACCGCCTTCGCGAGACGGGAAGAACAAGGAAAGCGGAAGATGCCACAGAGGATCGTACGCTTGCTATCGGAGCGAACAGAGGTGGACGATGCGAAGCAGTCGTCGAGCGGCGAGCGAACGATTAGAGCTCTCCAGGCGGACAAAGTCGTCGAGCGGCGAGCGGTGAAGTAGTCCTCAAGCGGCGAGCGAGCGGTTCAAACAACTCGAGATCGAGTGATACGCAATTAGGGCGTCGAACAGCTCCAAAATCAAAATCGAACAGCTCCAAGATCGAGCGACACAGATCAGACGAACGACTCCAAAATTCAGCTCCACAATATTCGATGTGGCTCTGATACCATGAAAACAGTGGAAAAGTATAAGAGGGCTTAATTCTTATTGATGCAAATGGGGTATGAATACCCATTACAAGACTTACAGGTAAGGAAAACAATAAAAACAGAATACAGTAGGCAAAAAAATAAACAATAACAAATATAAAAGACAACTAATCTCTCTAATTAAGGAGAAAAAATAAATTGAGATTCCTAATATCTCTTATAAAATTTATAACAANATATATATATATATATATATATATATATATATATATATATATATATATATATATATATATATATTATCAAATGACTGTTGTCATTTTATCACAGCATTTGCATAAATCAAAATCAATTTTGTTTTCATAATGAATGAGCCTGTTTGTGAGTAGACTTAGGTTGGTAGAATTGAGCTTCTGTTTGAGCTCAAACTTAATTAATTAATCAAGTTTAAGCTCAAGCCAAATGTGGCTTGACTAGACTAGACTCTTTTATACCCCTAAACAGGACTGTCTTATTTGTGGGTTTTATTGAAAATTCTAGAATTTACTCCTGTGTAATATTTAATTTTCAATATAACTTTTCTGTTACTATAAGAAAAAATCAATGTTTTTTGTTATATGGCCTCACTGTAAAAAAGACAATTTTTTCCAACAAGGAAATCATCAAATTTATCTCATTTTTCTTAAGTAGCGGGAGTTGCAAACACTTCACTGATTAAAGATGAATTTTATTACATTGTGTGATATAGAACGTCATTTGTCAATTTTTAATATTTTTTTATGGATGTTGTTCTTTGCTATATGTCATTTCTTTTATATGTTTAGTAATATGTCTCAATGTAGCTTTGTAATCAATTTTTATATACAGTAATGTTCCTTTCCAATGTTCTCCTATACATTGTTTTCCCGAAATCTACTTTAAATTTGGCATTTTTATCCAATGAAAATTACATTATTTTCATTTATTGTAAAGCTTCAAATGAGAGTACATAATAATAGTTTGTTCTTCATGCCCCTCTACCGTTTTTGAATTTTATTTTTTATGAAATGTTACATTTTTCAGGTGGATCAAATTCGAGAAACCATTGAAGATGCTGGATTTGAAGCTGCGCTGATTGAAGATGATGTTGAAGAATATACAACTCTGACATGTAGGCTGCATATCAAAGGGATGACTTGTACTTCTTGCTCCAATTCTCTTGAATCAGCATTGAAATCTATTCCTGGGGTCTTAAAAGCTGCAGTAGCCTTGGCAACTGAGGAGGCAGAAATTCTTTATGATCCTAAGATTGTTAATGTTGCCCAACTCATCAAGGAAGTTGATGATATCGGTTTTGAGGCTATACTGATTATGACAGGGCAAAGTAAGAACAAAATAGAACTTAAAATAGAAGGCGCCTGCACTGAAAGATCTATGAGAATGGTTGAAAGCTCACTACTGGCACTCCCTGGTGTAGAAGAAATCTATATGGATCCCGTCCTTCATAAAGTTTCAGTGTTCTACAAGCCAGATCAAACAGGCCCACGTAACTTCATCGATGTAATTCAATCAATAGATTATGATCAATTATCAGCAACAATATATTCAGAAGGAGGAGGGAGAGAATCACACAAGATTGAAGAGATTAGGAAATACTATCATTCTTTCCTATGGAGCTTGCTATTCACAGTACCCGTGTTTCTCACTTCCATGGTGCTTATGTACATTCCAGGCATAAAAAACGCTCTAGATATGAAGGTAGTGAATATGTTAAGCATCGGAGAGCTTTTGAGGTGGATATTATCTACTCCTGTGCAATTCATAATTGGTCGAAGATTTTACGTTGGTTCTTATAATGCTTTGAGACATGGATCTCCTAATATGGATGTGTTGATAGCTCTTGGAACCAATGTGGCTTATTTTTATTCAGTTTACTCTGTGCTCAGAGCCGCAACTTCACGTGATTTTGACTCGAATGATTTTTTTGAGACTAGTTCTATGCTCATCTCTTTCATTCTACTTGGGAAGTATCTTGAGGTTCTAGCAAAAGGCAAAACATCAGAGGCCATTGCTAAACTTATGGACTTGGCACCAGAAACTGCAATGCTTATGATTTATGATGAAGATGGAAATATAGGTAGTGAAAGGGAAATTGACAGTCGGTTAATACAACATAATGATGTGATCAAAATAATGCCTGGTGCAAAAATAGCTTGTGATGGCTTTGTCATATGGGGTCAGAGTCATGTCAACGAGAGTATGATTACTGGGGAAGCACGGCCTGTTGCGAAGAGGAAGGGGGATAATGTGATAGGGGGCACTGTAAACGAGAATGGTGTGTTGCATGTTAGGGCAACACATGTTGGATCGGAAAGTGCTTTATCACAAATTGTTCGCCTTGTTGAATCCGCTCAAATGGCCAAAGCTCCCGTGCAGAAGTATGCTGATCGAATTTCTAAATATTTTGTACCTCTTGTAAGTTGTCCATCAATTACTTTTTCTTGCATTTCTTAAACTCATTTTAAAGTAAAATCATTAATCTTGTTCATGTTAATTCAAGGTTTACTTGAAATATATCAAATAACATTCTGAATTCAACATGTTAATTGAATATTGAATAATCCTTTCTTCAGTGGACTAAAAGCATCAATGAGGTAAGGAACTAGAAGTAACATGAATGTAAGGAAAGAAATGGCTAACACGGTCCAAGTTATTCAAAAATGTTTTTTTTCTAAACTAGGTAATGTTTTGGAGGATGAAATCAAAGGGTTAGTTAAATTTCGATCAAATTATTTTTCAACTAAATAGTTTAAGCCTAAGCTGTGGCAATCACCTGATATTGCTAAATGAACATGTTTTCAAGCTATGCATAGTAGATTTAACCCAGATCTCACACACACTAATAGTTTGTCGCTCATATTAGTTCTTTGCACATTGACGGAGGCATGGTCTAAGAGGTATTTTATTATGATTATTAATGGAAGGACCGCCAAGTCCTTTATAAGGAGAAACTAACAAACATTATTTATCACTTTGTTAACAAAAATAATTCAATATCAATTTAACATTCCATTTCAAATTATAATATTGTTCACTTAAAAAAAATATAGGGGAAGAGTAATAAAAAAGAGAGTTATATTAATCAAAATTAAATTAATTAACTTAAAAAATTTATCTAATGCCGCTTTCCCGCCTGTTGGAGGCCGCTCAAGTGGGGAACTGTTCCCTCGTTCGCTTTTAGTTACAAACAGACAAACAAATCGAAGAACCTCTCCTTATTCGCACATATTTGCATTGTCTCGCTCCACTTCTTCCATTTGGGTCGTCTTCTACTCCTTGCTGCCCCGTTCGTCGCCAGGGTTCTCCTTTCGCTTTTTTCGTCTTCTCCGGCCGTACTGATTAGCTCGTTTCTTAAGAGTTAAGAAGACTGACATTCTTCCGTGCCTCCAAACAGGGGTTGACGTTGGGATGCTGCCTGTTTTTTGGGTGATTTGGACTTCTAAGCTACTCTACAACTGGATTTTCAAACTTATAAAATGAATCATTTTATTTTTTAAAAAAGTTTGAAAATTTTGAGATTTTAAAATTTTTAGGCTCCTTAAGCTTAAAAGTATTCAAAATACTAAAGTTTTAAAATTTTGGGCTCTTCGGGCTTTTAAAGATCATATCAATTTCTGGGAGTTTTAAATTTGAAATTCTAAAGTTTAAAATCAAAGTCAATGGGAAACTTTTAAATTTAAAGTCTCGACGATTAAGTTAACCCAAAGTTGAGCTTTCAAAATTAAGAGATTAGGGTTTACAATTAATCCAAAATTTTGGAATTTTTAAATCCAAACGCTTAATTTTAGATCATTTGAATTGACGTTCACAAAATAACTTAATATATTTGGGGCTTAGCCTAATTTAAAACCGAAGTACCAAAATGCAAAAGGCTAAGCTTAAATTGAAATTCAAATATCCCGAATTGAAGAGCTAAGTTTGATTTTAAATCACCACCATCAGATTCACAATATGTTTGTTAGCGAACAGAAGACGATTCAAAAGATCAAAGTGAATATATATGGATTAATGTAAACATATTTAGATGAGACAATTTTCGTAATTTCATGTCTTAAAGATGTTATTTAAAGTAATCTTTAATTCAATCCATTTTTGAAATCATTTAAAGCTTCTTAAGGTTCTAGCAAACATATGAAATGTAAAGGCCCATATGTGTTCCAACCGATGCATTAGATGCTCAAATACTATGTTCATGAATGCTGTGTGGACTAATCAAGTCGCCTTATTTATAGGATAGTGTTGTAAGTCTCACCCAACTAGTCTGATCTTCCTACTTATAAGGACTGAAGTTTGAAGAGCTTGGTAATTTTGTATTAAACGTCCAAATCCTAAAGATAATAATTTACAAGTTCAAATCAAGTAGTCCGATTCTCCTCCTTGTAAAGACAAGATTTGACATGACTTATACCTTAAAACGATGAAACTAACTGCCCCCTTTAAATGTAAATATTTAAATTATTTACCTCCACAATGATGGCTGTGCTGACTGAAGACTTCAATCCGAGGGGTTAATCTTTAAAATCAAGCTTTTCAAAATAATCAACTAATATATAAAGTAAAATTTATTCATTTATGAGCTAAAAATAAAGTTTATTTTCCCTCCGCTACTTTTTGTCGAGAGTGACAAATTTTGATTGACTGAAATGCACAAATAGTGGATGTGATATCAATTACACCTCTGTATTCACAATTAAAGTAATTACATGGTAGTAAGGCATGATCTGAGTACTATGTACGCGTGGTTTGGCTCAAAGTCTCGACAAACTAACGGTTACGACAATAACCTTCTAATTGAGTGGTTGTTGTCAAATGACACTATTATATTATGGCTACAGCCGCCACTCGTATGTTCCTTAATGACTTTCTTCCATTTGAGTTGAAAATCATAAGGGTGCAATTGATTGTCACAAAACCTTTTATTAACTAAGGTCGATGTAAATTTGTCTCCTTAGACAAAAATCCACCTCGGATCTATAAGGATATCATGGTCGACAGAACTTATGACTTCTGATAAGGATTCTTAAATTAATTTGTGTCGACCACTTCCTCTGATTAAGTAGATCATAGATCATGACGACCTGGGAGAACGAAACTATGAGAACTTAATTGAGTTTTTTCTTCATTCCCTTACCACCACTTTAAGCTTCAAGTAATGAATTTTAAAACATAAACCCTAAGTTTGTTACTATTGTATGTTGAATATTCAATTCTTAATGACTAACCTTAATCGATAACACTCTCCTTTCATAGAGAGGGGTAATTAAACATAGGGGCTTGCGCATACGGGAAACCTTGAACCCAAGATCAAAAAGTCATGGCAAAATGAGAGCGAAATATCTAGGTAGTGTCATATCTACATGTAATAACTAAAATTTTAAATAATAATAATAATAAAGATTAATTAAATATAAAACTAGCATTGGACGAGTTGTTTTGAACAAAAACATATTTTCATTTAGAACTTAAAGAGTTGTATGTCCTTTTGAACAAACCAAAATCGAGAGAGAGCGAGAGCCAGAGTGTGGAGAATTGCATCCCGTGGAGAAGGAAGTCATGACAATGAATAAGAAGAAGACGAAGAAGGGAGAAGTCGACGTCACTGTTTGTTGTGATTTGCTTAGAGTTGTTGAAACGTGCCTTGTTGTTGTGCTTGTGGTACTATGTGGAGCCGCAAATCAAAGGAAGAGAAGGAATGAAAGGGAGGAGGTGACACCGAAGGCTTACCTTGATCGAGCTACAACCGAAAACGATGAAGCTGCGGCTTCGTACGCTGGTGTCGTACGAAGGAGTAGGCTGCGCTGCCTTCGAGCGAGTAGGAAGAAGTCCTGTGCTTCACATACCCAAAAGCTTTGAAGGTGATCAGCATTGAGGCATTAAAGACGAACCCTTGCTACGGTGTGAGACATTGTCACCACGAAAGAGTCGAACCCTTGTCGAGCGAGATCGAAGGAGAAGATGAAGACGTGCGTGCGGAAACGAGAGGCGATCCTAGCGTGCGGGATGAAGCTCATTCGAGCTTTATAGTTAATTGAAGGTTATATTAGGTAAGTTAAGATTTTAATTAAGTTAACTAAGAAAACTATATATGTATGTATAGTAAATTAATGTTAAGAAAGTTTGATTTTTATTAGGATCAGAGCTATTACATCCTGAATTTGAGGGAGCATTATGATGCGAATTCCAGTAGAGGAAGAATATTGGGCGTGAAGCAGAGAACTGAAGCCTATCGAAACCCTATTTTTCTAGTTAAGGTATACTTTTGCGGTAGATTTGTTTATTAGGATTGTATATACATTAATTTATATATATTTATTATGTTAATATGAAATTAGGTCAATTGAGGTTGAGGAGAATAACAAGCATGTTAAGTGGATAATTAAACTAATAAAAAATTCTCCTAATAATTGAGGTGAGTAATTATATTTTTAAATACCAGGAACTATTTATATTTCATTTTACATATTTGATTTTATGTATTCCCTTGTTCGACGATAAATTCTTTATATTATCAGACAAGATAGATGTGCATGTTGAATATAGCTCTTAACTGTTTTGTTTAGAATGATATCAGATCATTACATAACTTTGGTAGAAGTTTACATATGACTTTAGTAGGGGTCTAATAAAAACTGCATAACAATTTAGTTTGAGATGATATTATATCATTGCATAATTTTGGTAGAGGTCTACATATAAGCTCATAACAATTTAATTGGGATGATATCAGATCATTGCTTAACTTTAGTAGAGGTCTACATATGACTCTAGTAGAAGTCTACATACAAGCTGCATAAGTTTAGCATGATATCAGATCATTACAAAATTTTAACAGAGGTCTACATATGACTTTAGTAGAGATCTACGTATAAGCTTATCGTATGATCACATATATATGTCACATTATTATTTAACTTCTAGAATTTTAGTAATGTCAATATATTTATTGATTCCATGACTTATAGATATATTAATTTTGCATTAGTTCACCGACAGGTAAATGTAAATATTTCATGGAAAAGAATGCATGTTATTGAAGAATGAAATAACTTATATATGAATGCTTGTATGCGCATGCTCAGAGGAGTTCACTCCCTAATGATACAGGCAGGGGACGTTAGTGTACCTGCTTGCATAGAGTTTTTTTACAATATCAAATAATTGTGATAGTTAATTCACTAATTGTTGTGCTGACGGGGCAGGAGTAGGTAAGAGCCTTTTCACCCTAGACAATTGTTATGTATAAATCGCTAATCGCTGTGCTGACGGGAGCCGAAGGGGCAATATCGACAAAAGATGTCTTAGGTATGTTGACGGTGATCCTCACAGAGATAAATGCGTATATAAAAATATAAAGTAAAAATAAATTTAAAATTAATGCATATAAAAATTTAGTGTATTTTTATTTAGAAAGGGCATTAGTGCATGCATTAGTATATTCAAAGATTTCATATTAAAAACTAATAAAGTAGATGATTTCTTATAGAAATATAAAAGACCAACATGCATATTAAATTCTTTTTCTTGGGTTACGTAGTTTAGAAGTGTGATTGCTTCTGATTATCTTTAAATAACTCATTGTATTGCTTTAACATTTTTTTTAGATTTAAGCTCTTGATTTAACATTTTTTTTCTATTATTTTATTTTATGTATATTTGAAATGGCAAAACTTGATTGGTCAAAGCTGAGGCAAAGGCCACATGTAAGCTGGGAGATTAGGCGCTGGCTTCCCCCTTAAAAGAGAAAGAGGGAGGGGAGATTATAATTTCATTAGCAATTTTTTTTTTTCTCACTCTCATTTCAAATCGGCATTTTAATATATATATTTTAAATATTTTACATTCAAATATCCCAATTTGTTTCGATTATTCATTTAGCAAGACCTGCCAATATTTATGTCGCCCAAATGCAAAATCGACGTTTCAGACACGCTTGCGCGGTCTGTTTTGCGATTGGAGTTCGTTTTGATAGCCTTGTTTTTGATCGAGATTATCTAAGCCCGACTTACATGTGTCGCACCAATATCATGTCGATTTCACCATACTTGCTCTTTTATCATAGGAGACTCTTCTTCAGACAATTTTGATATTTCAAACCAGCTTGCAGGGTTCGTTTTGCCATCAGAGATCTTTTTTGGTAACTTCTTCGATGTTTGAGATGATTTTACGCGCTTTGCACTGCCAGCCTGCCATTTTCACCATGCTCTCTCATTTCGATCATGGAAGGCTTTTCTTTATGCAATTTTTAGATGTTATGAACACAACGACGAAATTCAATTTGCAATCACACATCATTTGGTTCACTTTTGACTAACATCGAAGCATTTCACATTTAATCGTGCAATGTTACGTTCTTTGTTTGTTGCTCTCGCCATTTTCAATCGAATCATCTTGTGAAGTATATGTGAGGTTCAACACTTTTTAACTTCATCAAGTATTACTCAACAAGAACTTAATCATCTGGAACCACTGCAGGACTCAAAGCACTAATTTAATCATGCGGAGTAGGAATTACCATTCTTAAATTTCTCTCAGAGCACTAAAGCACATGAGATCAATCAACTGCATGTTCCATTTTATCTTATTAAAAGCATTTTCTATACTATCATTCGTAATAGAATATGGGCCAAATATACTATTGGTTCAAGACATTTTATATGACATTCTAAATGCCATTTGGCTCATGGAACCAACATTAGGCGATTTTATATGACAGTATCTTATGCATATACTATACTATGCCTCAAGTTATATGTTGTTTTCCTATATTTGGATACACCTATAATCCTGATCCATTTTATTCTTTTTGTAGATTGATAGTTAGGATCCATTTTTAAGAACTTAATAGCCTAAATTTTTAAAATTTTTGTATGTTAAAAAATTTTGCTTTTTTTTGTTTTTTTTTTGTAGGTCATTCTTCTCTCGCTCTTAACTTGGTNAAAAAATATAGGGGAAGAGTAATAAAAAAGAGAGTTATATTAATTAAAATTAAATTAATTAACTTAAAAAAATTATCTAATGCCGCTTTCCCGCCTGTTGGAGGCAGCTCAAGTGAGGTAACTGTTCCCTTGTTCGCTTTTAGTTACAAACAGACAAACAAACCGAAGAACCCCTCCTTATTCGCACACATTTGCATTGTCTCGCTCTACTTCTTCTCTTTGGGTCGTCTTCTACTCCTTGCTGTCCAGTTCGTCGTCAGGGTTCTCCTTTCGCTTTGTTCGTCTTCTCCGGCCGCAATGTCTCACGGTACTGATTAGCTCGTTTCTTTAGAGTTAAGAAGATTGACATTCTCCCGTGCCTCCAAACAAGGGTTGACGTTGGGATGCTCCCTGTTTTTTGGGTGATTTCGACTTCTAAGCTACTTTACAACTGGATTTTCAAACTTATAAAATGAATCATTTGAATTTTAAAATAAGTTTGAAAATTTTGAGATTTTAAAATTTTTATGCTCCTTAAGCTTAAAAGTATTCAAAATACTAAAGTTTTAAAATTTTGGGCTCTTCGGGCTTTTAAAGATCATATCAGTTTTTGGGAGTTTAAAATTTAAAATTCTAAAGTTTAAAATTAAAGTCAATCGGAAACTTTTAAATTTAAAGTCTCGACGATTAAGTTAACCCAAAGTTGAGCCTTCAAAATTAAGAGATTAGGGTTTACAATTAATCCAAAATTTTGGAATTTTCAAATCCAAATGCTTAAGTTTGGATCATTTGAATTGACGTAAACATTAAATATTTATACTTTAAAAAAATAACTTAATATATTTGGGGCTTAGCCTAATTTAAAATCGAAGTACCAAAATTCAGAAGGCTAAGCTTAAATTGAAATTCAAATATCCCGAACTGAAGAGCTAAGTTTGATTTTAAATCACCACCATCAGATTCACAATATGTTTGTTAGCGAATAGAAGACGATTCAAAAGATCAAAGTGAATATATATGGATTAATGTAAACATATTTAGATGAAACAATTTTATGTAATTTCACGTCTTAAAGATGTTATTTAATCTTTAATTCAATCCATTTTTGAAATCATTTAAAGTTTCTTAAGGTTCTTGCTGAGATGCCTCAAACATATGAAATATAAAGGGCCACATGTGTTCTAACCTATGTATTAGATGCTCAAATACTATGTTCGTGAATGCTGCGTGGACTAATCAAGTCGCCTTATTTATAGGATAGTGTTGTAAGTCCCACCCAACTAGTCTGATCTTCCTACTCGTAAGGACTGAAGTTTGAAGAGCTTGGTAATTTTGTAATAGACGTCCAAATCCTAAAGATAATAATTTACAAGTTCAAATTAACTAGTCCGATTCTCCTCCTTGTAAAGACAAGATTCGACATGACTTATACCTTAAAACGATGAAAGTAACTGCCCCCTTTAAATATAAATATTTAAATTTTTTACCTCCACAATGGTGGCTGTGCTGACTGAAGACTTCAATCCGAGGGGTTAATCTTTAAAATCAAGCTTTTTAAAATAATCAACTAATATATAAAGTAAAATTTATTCACTTATGAGCTAAAAATAAAGCTTATTTTCCCTCCGCAACTGTTTGTCGAGAGTGACAAATTTTGATGGACTTCAATGCACAAATAGTGAATGTTATACCAAATACACCTCTGTATTCACAATCAAAGTAATTACATGGTAGTAAGACACGATCTGAGTACTATGTACGTGTGCTTTGGCTCAAAGTCTCGACAAACTAGCGGTTACGACCATAATCCTCTAATTGAGTGGTTGCTGTCAAATGACACTATTATATTGCGGTTACAGCTGCAACTCGTATGTTCTTTAATGACTTTATGCCATTTGAGTTGAAAATCATAAGGGTGCAATTGATTGTCACAAAACCTTTTATTAGCTATGGTCGATGTAAGTTTGTCTCCTTAGACAAACATCCACCTCGGATCTCTAAGGATATCTTGGTCGACGCAACTCATGACTTCTGATAAGGATTCTTAAGTTAAGTTGGGTCGACTACTTCCTCTGATTAAGTAGATCAGAGATCATGACGACCCGGGATAACGAAACTATGAGATCTTGATCGAGCTTTTCTTCATTCCCCCACCATCCACTTTAAGCTTCAAGTAATGAATTTTAAAACATAAATCCTAAGTTTGTTACTATTGTATGTTGAATATTCAATGCTTAATGACTAACCTTAATCGATAACACTCTCCTGTTATAGAGAGGGATAATTAACCATAGGGGCTTGCGCATACGGGAAACCTTGAACCCAAGATCAAAAAGTCATGACAAAATGAGAGCGAAATCTCTAGATAGTGTCATATCTACATGTAATAACTAAAATTTTAAATAATAATAATAATAATAATAATAATAATAATAATAATAATAATAAAGATTAATTAAATATAAAATTAGTATTGGACGAGTTGTTTTGAACAGAAACATATTTTCATTTAGGACTTAAAGAGTTGTATGTTCTTTTGAACAAACCAAAATCGAGAGAGTGCGAGAGCCAGATTGTGGAGAATTGCATCCCGTGGAAAGGAAGTCACGACAGTGAATAAGAAGAAGAAGAAGAAGGGAGAAGTCGATGTCGCTGTTTGTTGTGAGTTGCTTAGAGTTGTTGAAACGTGCCTCGTTGTTGTGCTTGTGGTACTACGTTGAGCCGCAAATCAAAGGAAGAGAAGGAATGAAAGGAGGAGGTGACACCAAAGGCTTACCTGGATCGAGCTGCAACCGAAAATGATGAAGTTGCGGCTTCGTACGCTGGTGTCGTGCGAAGGAGTAGGATGCGCTGTCTTCGAGCGAGGAGGAAGAAGAGTCCAGTGCTTCACATACCCGGAAGCTTTGAAGGTGATCAATATTGAGGCATTAAAGACGAGCCCTTGCTACTTTGTGAGACATTGTCACCACGAAAGAGTCGAATCCTTTTCGAGCGAGATCGAAGGAGAAGATGAACAAACCAAAATCGAGAGAGTGCGAGAGCCAGATTGTGGAGAATTGCATCCCGTGGAGAAGGAAGTCTCGACAGTGAATAAGAAGAAGAAGAAGAAGGGAGAAGTCGATGTCGCTGTTTGTTGTGAGTTGCTTAGAGTTGTTGAAACGTGCCTCGTTGTTGTGCTTGTGGTACTACGTTGAGCCGCAAATCAAAGGAAGAGAAGGAATGAAAGGAGGAGGTGACACCAAAGGCTTACCTGGATCGAGCTGCAACCGAAAATGATGAAGTTGCGGCTTCGTACGCTGGTGTCGTGCGAAGGAGTAGGATGCGCTGTCTTCGAGCGAGGAGGAAGAAGAGTCCAGTGCTTCACATACCCGGAAGCTTTGAAGGTGATCAATATTGAGGCATTAAAGACGAGCCCTTGCTACTTTGTGAGACATTGTCACCACGAAAGAGTCGAATCCTTTTCGAGCGAGATCGAAGGAGAAGATGAAGACGCGCGTGCGGGAACGGGAGGCGATGCTAGCATGCGGGATGAAGCTCATTCAAGCTTTAGGGTTAATTGAAGGTTATATTAGGTAAGTTAAGATTTTAATTATGTTAACTAAGAAAATTATATATGTATGTATAGTAAATTAATGTTAAGAAAGTTTGATTTTTATTAGGATCAGAGCTATTACATCCTGAATTTGAGGGAGCATTATGATGCGAATTCCAATACGAGAGAAGAGGAAGAATATTGGGCGTGAAGTGGAGAACTGAAGCCTATCAAAACCCTATTTTTCTAGTTAAGGTATACTTTTGCGGTAGATTTGTTTATTAGGATTGTATATACATTAAATTATATATATTCATTATGTTAATATGAAATTAAGTCAATTGAGGTCGAGGAGAATAACAAGCATGTTAAGTGGAGAATTAAACTAATAAAAATGTCTCCTAATAATTGAGGTGAGTAATTATATTTTTAAATAACAGTAACTATTTATATTTCAATTTACATATTTGATTTTATCTATTCCCTTGTTCAACAATAAATTCTTTATCTTATCAGACAAGATAGATGTGCATGTTGAATATAGTTCTTAACTGTTTTGTTTAGAATGATATCAGATCATTACATAACTTTGGTAGAAGTCTACATATGACTTTAGGAGGGGTCTACATAAAAACTGCATAACAATTTAGTTTGAGATGATATCAAATCATTGCATAATTTTGGTAGAGGTCTTTAACATATATGCTCATAACAATTTAATTGGGATGATATCAGATCATTGCATAGCTTTAGTAGAGGTCTACATATGACTCTAGTAGAAGTCTATATATAAGCTGCATAAGTTTAGCATGATATCAGATCATTGCAAAATTTTAACAGAGGTCTACATATGACTTTAGTAGAGATCTACGTATAAGCTTATCACATGATCACATATATATGCACATTATTATTTAACTTCTAGAATTTTAGTAAATGTGCATATATTTGTTGATTCCATGACTTATAGATATATTAATTTTGCATTAGTTCATCGACAGGTAAAGGTAAATGTTTCATGGAAAAGAATGCATGTTATTGAAGAATGAAATAATTTATATATGAATGCTTATATGCGCATGCTCAGAGGAGTTCACTCCCTAATGATACAGGCAGGGGACATTACTGTACCTGCGCGCATAGAGTTTTTTTACAATATCAAATAATTGTGATAGTTAATTCACTAATTGTTGTGTCGACGGGGCAGGGGCAGGTAAGGGCCTTTTCACCCTAGGCAATGACAATGTATAAATCGCTAACCGCTGTGCTGACGGGAGCCGAAGGGGCAATATCGACGAAAGATGTGTTAGGTATGTTGACGGTGATCCTCACATAGGCAAATGTGTATATAAAAATATAAAGTAAAAATAAATTTAAAATTAATGCATATAAAAATTTAGAGTATTTTTATTTAGAAAATGTCATTAGTGCATGCATTAGTATATTCAAAGATTTCATATGAAAAACTAATAAAGTAGAGGATTTCTTATAGAAATATAAAAAACCAACATGCATATTAAATTCTTTTTCTTGGGTTACATAGTTTAGAAGTGTGATTGTTTCTGATTATCTTTAAATAACTCATTGTATTGCTTTAACATTTTTTTTTAGATTTAAGCTTTTGANGTAAGAAACTTTTTAGGACATGCTGGTATCTATAAGCATTACATAAAAACTTTTTTCTAAAATAACTAAGCCATTATGCCAACTTTTAGAAAAGGGCACAAAATTTGATTTTAATGAGGAATGCGTAAAAGCATTTGTATTATTGAAAGAAAAATTAATCACTGTACCTATAATTGTTCTACCTGATTGAGAGAAACCATTTGAAATAATGTGTGATGCTAGTGATTATGCTATTGGGGTTGTTTTAGGACAAAGGCACAATAAAGTTTTTAAAGTAATATATTATGCTAGTGAAGCTCTAAATGATGCTCAAATTAACTACACCACTACTGAAAGAGAGTTACTCGCTATTGTTTATGCCTTTGATAAATTTAGACCTTACTTAATTGGAACTAAATGTGCAGTGCATACAGATCATTCTGTTATTAAATTTTTAATGCAAAAGAAGGATGTTAAACCAAGATTTATTAGATGGATACTTCTATTACAAGAGTTTGATTTTACTGTAGTTAATAGAAAGGAAAATGATTATCAAATAGCTAATCATTTGTCTAGACTAGAAAGAGAAATATTAACTATCTTTGCAAATGAAATTTTAGAGAATTTTCCTGATGAACAATTATATAGTATTGATGAAATGAATGTACCGTGGTATGCTGATATAATAAATTATACTGTAAGTGATATTTGACCACCTGATATCAAAAATCCAAAATTAAGGAAATTTATATATGATTCAAAATTTTATTTTTGGGATGACCCATATCTATATAAACAATGTAAATATCTAATTATTAGAAGATGTGTGCCTTATGAGGAAACTCAAAAGATAATTGAAAGATGTCATGATTATAAATTTGGACATTTTGGAACGAATAGAACTACAGATAAGATTTTGCAAGCTAAATTTTATTGGCCTACTCTTTTTAGAGATGTTAATGAATATATGAAAATATGTGATCAATGTCAACGAGTTGGAAATATTTCTAGAAGAAATTAAATGCCTCTAAATTACACATTAGAAATTGAAATTTTTGATGTGTGGGGATTAGATTTTATGGGATCATTTATGCCTTCATTTGGGAATTTATATATATTACTTGTTGTTGATTATATGTCCAAATGGATTGAAGCTATTATTGTACCTAGATGTGATGCTCGGAGTGTTTCTAAATTTTTAATTAAATTTTTTTTGCAAGATATGGAATGCCGAGAGTAATTATTACTAATGGAGGATCTCATTTTAGGAATAAGAGAATCAAAAAATTGATTAATAAAATTGATATTATGCATAGATTCTCTGCTGCTTATCATCCTCAGACTAGCGGTCTAGNCTGCCAATGCGTGCTTGATATATGTTAGCTTTATTTATCCCTTCGTTGCATAGAAGCTACATACATGCCACTCAATTCCATGTATTTAGTTATCTAACTCCTAAACTTAAGTTGTACATACATACCACCTTACCTATGCATGAAAAGATGTATTTCACTTTTCAAAAGTTAAAATGGTGGTATTTTTTATGTGAAATGAAAGAATTGGGCAGGGTAAATCTAATAAAGCAAAATTTAGGTGTTAGATATATAAATACCTTAAGAGCTAAGTGGTATGTAAATGCACCTTTTTTTATTCTTCTAGACCACATTGGAGGCAATCTTCATTGCGTAAGACTCGTACTCTGTGAAAATTGCTCATTAAGATTCCCCCAAAATTGTTTGCCTAAACTTGCTAAAATTGGCTTGTTTATGGTCGGTAATTGGTTCTCCTGACTAATTTGTTATCCATCTATTGTATTGTAGTCATGTGATCGTATGGAAGGATGAAAATTTAAAATTGAAAATGAAGTTTAGGATGCGGTTAGGGAGTAGGCTTTGTACTTGGGCAGGCAATACATGCTATAGTGGAGTTCATTATAACTCTATTGAGTTTTTAGTTACTCTTGAACAATATTTCTATGAACTCTTAGTTTAATGCAAGCAAGAAGTTATTCTTTTACCACTAGCGGCGTGGTAATAGTAATTAACATTATGACTTATTACAAAAAATTCCAAATTGTAACACATTGCTAATTTAGGGTCTGTTTGGGGGCAGCTTGTGTGTTTCAGGATAAGCAGCTTATCCTGAAACGAGGCCCACAGGTCGACCGCGGAGGTCGACCCGCGGCCTGTGTTGTGTAGAAAACTCAAACGCGACAGACAACGTTTTAAAAAATGCGCAAACTAAACTGTTAGACAGCGTTTTCAAAAACCCCGCCGCACTTATAAGCTGCCCCAAACGGGCCCTTAGTGTTCAACAAAATTCAACCATATTATCATTCAGTACAATGATATTGAAGCTTTTCACATATTTTTACAATTTCTCGTGTCCACTTTTTTGAAGCTTTATGGACATTTACACGGAAAATTTATTTTTTCTCGCAGGTGAATTGCATTGTTTTCGACAAGACAGGTACTCTTACGATGGGGAAGCCAATTGTCTTAAGTACAAGGCTTTTGAAGATTATGGCCTTGCGTGATTTCTATGAATATGTTGCGGCTGCGGAGGTTGGTATCATTAACCCTTAACAATACTTTAAAGGAAGATTTGCATACATACCACAAAATTCATATATATTTATATATCTAACACCTAAACTTCAATTTTTTACGTGCATGTCAGCTTACCTATTCATGAAAAGGTGTAGTTCACTTATTATTTTTTAAAAGTTAAACTTGTGGTATTTTTTAATGTGAGAAATTTGGGTGGTATAATTGTAAAAATTGAAGTTTAGTGTTAGATATGTAAATACATGCTTATTGGGTGGTTTGTATGAAAAGCGTTTATTTAGTTGATCCTGGTATAGAATTTTGCATTATTAATAATTTCATATACTGAAACTCAACTAAATCTGAACTTCTAGGATATTTATTTTCCTTTCATTGAATTGTAAAATACAAAATAGTTGTCCATAAGCCAATGATGTTCATTATCAATATTCATCAGCATATCTTTAATCTCTATTAATTAATTAGATTTCAACTAGCTTCTGTAATATTCCTCTCAAAATATTTCTATTTGACAACTTATTACATTCTAAACAGGCAAACAGCGAGCATCCCCTAGCTAAAGCTATTGTGGAGTATGCAAAGAAGTTCAGTGAAGAGGAAAACTATGCTTGGCCCCAAGCACAAAATTTCATCTCTGTCACTGGTCATGGAGTCAAAGCCATAATTGGAAACAAAGAGCTCATAGTGGGGAACAAGAGTTTGATGCTTAATTCTGGCATTGAAATACCAGATCAAGCTTCAGAACTTCTTATGGAAGCAGAAGAAGTGGCCCAAACTGGAATCCTTGTGGCCATGAACAAGGAGATCGTGGGAGTGATTTCAATTTCTGATCCTCTGAAACCTGGCGCCCAAGATGTCATATCCATTCTCAAATCCATGAATGTGAGGAGTATTATGGTGACGGGAGACAATTGGGGCACTGCAAAGGCCATTGCCGAAGAGGTTGGGATAGCCACCATTGTTGCTCAAGCAAAGCCTGCAGAGAAGGCAGAAAAAGTGAAAGAACTTCAGGTACTTTGATTTTGCTTAAGATTTCTCATCCATGTCATTATTTCTGAACCGTCTATACTGATTCCATTGTCATTATGAACTTTTTATTAACGCATCAAAAATAGCACTTTTATCACTTCTTAAAAGTCAAATATTGTCTGCATAGACCTAAAGCACTAAAGTGTCATGTATCTGAATTTGGAAGTTTTGGTTTGGGATATGTAAAAAGAGTTGTGTGCTATGTATGCGAATTCCCCATTTTTTTAAAATTTATTAACATATTGCCATACATGTAGATGTCCGGGTTAACGGTGGCCATGGTTGGCGATGGAATCAACGACTCGCCGGCACTTGTATCCGCCGACGTAGGCATGGCCATAGGCGCCGGCACCGACATTGCTATCGAAGCTGCTGATATTGTTCTCATGAAAAGCAACTTAGAGGACGTTATAACTGCTATAGATCTATCAAGAAAAACCTTCTCTCGGATTCGGATGAACTATGTATGGGCGCTCGGTTACAACATCATCGGCATTCCTATTGCTGCAGGAGTCCTATTTCCATTGACAAGGTTCCGATTGCCTCCATGGGTTGCGGGGGCTGCTATGGCAGCTTCTTCAGTCAGTGTTGTTATGTGGTCTCTGTTGCTTAAAAATTATAGGAGGCCTAAGAAATTGGATTCCCTTCAGATGAAAGGCATCACGGTCGAGTGAAATGCTAGGTGGAATTGATATTCTGAGTTTTAGGCTCTTCGTAAATATGTACAGTGGATTTCCTCATTGGGTGTTAGAATGTTAGAGCTTCCTTTCTTTCGCTACAATAAGATCATGAGGTATGCATTATGGTCGGTGTCAGTATGTTAAAAGTAAATTTTCTTGTATTGTATATTTAGTTGATGAACTCATGCGACGTCCAATTTTATATTATGTTAGATTTGTGTCGTATATGTTGTTGGGACAGTTTTGCGTCTAATGTCTTTTATCTTATACCTTTTATGAATTTTTTGTGTTAGATGATGATGGTTTTAAGCTTTGGTATTGACTTAAATGATTGCCTTTTGATCCTTGTTGAAATTTTTGAAAATTAAGTTGAAATCTTCAGGGCCTTCCCTCCATCACTCTTCTTCCTAAGCCATGAGTGCTTTACCTTTTGCTTTTGTGTATTTTATTGCTGGTCTACAAATATTATGATCTTGTCTTGTATTTAGATGGTTATGTGATTGAAACAAAATATTGCTGAAGCTTTTCTACTCTTCTTTGTTTGTTTACCACACTATGGAAAGGAAAGGGTTGCTCGAGAGTGGAGATCACAGCCTTTTGTAAGGAAGGAATGAGATACCAGCGATGATAAATTATGATTATAGGTCAACTTAAGCTTATTTTAGCCCACTACCAATCATCCACCTAGATGCTCTTGAGATTTGGTTCTATTATGATATGTATGTTAGCTCTTATTTTATGATTTGTATCTGCCTCTTTCTTCATGATCATCTTATTTTGAATTCTGCTTTTATATCAATATTTAAAGCTAAATAATGTCAAAGTTCTGAGATAAATAGGTTGAATTCTGAATAAGCTCGATTGTCTTTTCCCTTTGCTTTCATTCCATTAAATAATAATCTTATAATCTATTTTAGGTACAAAATTTTCATATGATCTATTTTAGGTAACTTAATAATACATATTCGTAATTTAAATTTTCAGCTAAAAAAGAAATAAATCAAAATAAAGATATTGGAAATAATTTAAATAAGGAAGCTTCTAATTTAGCTGTCTGATTTCTGTCCTTCCTGATTTACTTTCCCCCTCAAATTGATGTTGACTGATCAGGAAACATCAAATTGCCAACAAGAAACTGATAACACCGTCGGGACAAAAAAATCCTCTAGCTATTAGTGTTGAAGCCGAAGGTGTCAAAACCGAGAATGTCGAAGCCTAAGAGACAACTTCTGAACCATAACATGATTTGAGCAAAGAAAAGTAAGAAATCCTTTATCATTGTTGTCTAGAAATTCGAATCATAGTCACAAGAGGATACACTTTCAGTTACATGATTCAAATGCTACCGATCATAGCCCACAAATACTATTCAGTTACACGATCCGGATGTTATCGATCATAGCCCACAAATAGAATCCAATTACACTCAAATCTTCTCTCTACAATCAATAGGACTTATAAAACTTTGCTCCAAATCTTTCCTCTCAATTTCACAAAAGAAAGTGCATGCAAAAATTCTCCTCATCGACTCTTTTCTGCTTCACGAGAAAACATGTCAAAATACCACATGCAAGAGATAGCCGCGAACTTAAGGAACTGAACAAGACGAATCGCTTGACGGTTGTCGGTCAACTTTTCGATTCTTTGAAAATATGAATGTAAAAATAATTTTTGAGATTTAATTTAATAAAATAGATATATAGTTTGAGTTTTGAAAGTAGTGTGTTTTAATTTTGAAAAAAAAATGAGACTAAATGAATCTCATCAGACAAATAGTTTCCATAATCGTGCTCGATACCGTGAATACTACACATTCCCGAAAGATAAGTGTAGACATTAGCGATCGACCCAATCCTGCAAACTAAGAGATTTATGACATCCATTTGGTCTGCGAACCTTTTATGTGTGACCGACAAGTTCCCCTATCTAATACAAAGATTAAATATGATTTATTTTACCTGAGTTTCAAGTTCTCTATAGAGGCAAGTCCCTATAGTTAATTACATATCAAATGATTGAGGTCATTTGAGAAAACTCTCGATAATAATCAGAGGTACTAGTTTTCAAGATTTCAAAGTTTAGGTTTTCACGATTGGATGTGGAAAGACAAATGAGAGTGACTCAAATATGAACAGTTATTTCAGGAGTCCAAAGGAAGGAACAGGTAGGGGATGTCATAGATCATGAGGAGAAACCTCAGTGACTTCTCAGACTATCCTATTGTGCGGCGTGTTTTTGAGAAATTTTTATTTGAGTGTTCAATTCTGTCAATTTTGTTATTTTAGACTTACACTTGCATAATAACTGGTTATGCAAATAACCCGCAGAGATAAAAGGTTTTACGTCGTTCTTGACGACAACTTTGGAACCCAAAGCAAATTAGGACTTACGCTGCACAACATGGTTGTACAAGAACCTAAAGAGGGTCTGAGGATTTACGTCGCGTTGGGCGAACTACCTCGAAGTCCTATGAGTTGTTATTTAGACTAGAAAAGAAATTGCTGAAGAAGATCCTCTTGTTACTCGGTCTGAGTTCCTCGTCATGCTGCCCACAAATTTAGCTCCGAACCTTCTGTTGTAGCGATGACTTCAGGGTTTAAGTGTTTGAGATTGGTGATTTATGTTTCCCAGTTTTTTTTGTCAAAGTTTGGTTTTGTTTTGTTTATGTTTTGGTTTCAGTTCTGGTTTTGCATGCAAAATAATCAAATTGCAGGTAAATAAAACGTATTTAAAAGGTAAAATATAGCAAAGTAAAATGTTGTAGATAAATTGTAAAAACGTACCTGAGCATTTGCTACTGTTGCTTGATTAATATTGTGAGCGTAGTATGACTTGTAATAGATTTAAATAAACTCGCAAGAAAAATAAATAAAGCGAGAAAACATAGCGTGAAAATCAGAAAAAATGAGTTGTAAAAATCAAGAGCAAAAGAAACCCTTAGTCATATATGAAAGATCAGGACTGAGTGTAAGACATTGGTAAAAGTGGGGGCTCAGAGCTCGGCTGTGTGCTTCCCGATCTTGAAAAAGAGTTACGAGCCCGACAATTTGCAGGAGACAGTTCTTAGCCTTAATCCAAGTGACTAGCCGTGGACCTTTATAAATTTTTATAGAAAAATTCTCATGCAAAAGTTGTTGTTCAAGTCTTTTTATGCAGTATTTTTTTGAACATGCAAAAAGAAATTTTTTTATTTTTATTTTTGTAAATATTTTGTAAAGTCGTATAGTCCACAGGATAGTCACTATAATCGTGCTAGAACTACTGACAACTTAAGATTGTCAGGGGCAACGATCCCACCAAGAATCGGCGAATAGTATCATGGATCATTTCCTCTCCCTTATTGAAGATCCTTGAGGTAGGGGATACTATTATAATAATTTCACTTTCTATCCCTCGTTTAAACACACATAAGTAATGTCGTCATCGCACTCGTCACTTAGACCCTAGATTTGCCATAGTCCGATGATTCATATGTAGCATTAATAAATTTTTCCAATTTTCAGAAGGATTTGAGTGTAATATCCAAGCTCAAATCCCGGTGCACTGAGTTTTCTTATATGTTAAGTCATTGTCAGAATTTTACTGTTGATTTAATTAAGCAAACATTAACTACATATCAGTGCATTTTCATGTCTAACGTCTTAATCAGTTTGTGAATCAGGGTCAAGTGTCAAGTTTCGTTATTTATTCAAAAAATAGGTGGATGAACGCTCACCTAGGGTGTGCTTCTAAAATCTAGGAAGTCTATGCTGAGAATTAGGTGGATGAACTCTCACCTAAGGTGTGCTCCTAAAATCTAGGAAGCCTATGCTGAGAATTAGGTGGATGGACTCTCACATAGGGTGTGCTCCTAAAATCTAAGAAGTCTATACTGAAAATTAGGTGGATGGACTTTCACCTAGGGCGTGCTCCTAAAATCTATGAAACCTACACTTTAACTTGCGCTTAAAGTGATTTAAAGTGTTATACCCCCAATTAAGTGTTTTCCAAACTATTCCTCAAATTTCTAAGTGTCTTTCAAATAATTAAATAAAAAACTCTCACTTTTCGACTTGACCATGTAACAAAAATAGCGAAACAAAATGAAAAAAAAGAAGGTCGACCCACTTCCAAAACCAAAAAAGCTAAGGAACGAAAGAGCAAGTGAATCAACCTAAAAAATTAAATTCTTTCAGAAAGTGTAATTAAATCGACCCCTGAGAAGAGTAGCTAAATCTATTCCAAAACAGTGTTTTGATCGGCTCGATTGTTCCACAATTCAGAGTAAAAAAAATAAAGCTCAAAAACCACGAAATAGACTAAAAAGGTGCGGCCCAAAAGGCACGAAACAAAACCAAAAATTACAATCCACAACGACACTTTCAAAAAGCTCCAAACCCGTGTTCAAAATAACCATAAAATGATGCCTTTGTGCATGTAAATTCCCCTAAATTTTTGGATGAAATATTTAAAACTTTTTTTTTATTCTTTTATGGAGTTGTGATATTCAAGTATAACAAAAAAATGACTCATAGAACTGAAGAGGATAAATATGCTAACTCTAGCAAATTGATAATGGAAACCAATAATGTCAACCACATCAAAGAAGACTCTTGACATCAGCTTTACCATCACAGGTTAAATGCATTTATGCTCACATCCACTTGTCAAACAAGAGTTTAAGTATGAATTCATAAAAAATAACATATTCACAGTTATTGAATGATCTTAACCATTAAACTGATCAAAAATAAAATGATAGGAGCTATGAAACATGAGAAGAAATATCTGTACACTAACAACACAATTGTAAAAAAAAAAACAGTTGCCTAACAGAGTAGTTCATAACTTATAGACATTATCTAGACAATATGACATAATCAAATTGAACTAGGCTTCGTCCAATGCAAGACATAGTTAGTTTTGGAGAAATAATAACGAATAATTCAAGATGTGGAGGCATAATTATCTCTAACAATGCAATTTGTTTTCAGAAGACAACAGTACAATTAGAATATTATCTAACACAACTAAAATGTTCAGGTATTAAGAGCAGAGAAAAGACATAATTAAAATTACCTCAAGTGCCAGACCAACCCACATGAAATATGCAGAGAAGTAATTGATATAACAAAAGTTTGAGAACAGTAGTAGTAGCATGCAATAAACTTAGAAAGTTTCAATTGTTAGAACTAAATACTTCAATAAAAGGTTTGTGGTGAACTGAAAGGAAGTAGAAGGTAAGATCAGAGAGTTCAAGCCTGCCCGTTGGAGTGTGGCAGACGATCGACAGAGAGTTTCGAAAGAGAACGAAGGTGCTCTGTTGAGAGCAGGGGAGGCGAATTAGACGTATACGGGAGGGCTAAGCGGCTTTGTGCAGAGGAGAGGCGAGCAACTTCGGTGCAGACGAGAGGCGAACGGGGCTTCTATTGAAACAGGAGTAGGCGAGCGAGCAGGAAGCCGACGAGGGTGAGCGAGCGAGGGAGGAACGGGCGAGCGGGGTTGAGCGGGATCGAGGGAGGCGAGGCGAATGCTGAACAAAGAAGAAGAAGCCGAGCGAGGGCTTCAAATTGGGGGAGATGGTGTTCAACTATGTTTGTTCGGCGTGAGGGGAGGAAGAGGCGAACAACTTCGATCGGATGAAGAAGAGACGAAGCGGCTGTTAGGTGGAGAGGGGAGCAAGCGTGCTAGTGCTTCTCGATCGAAAGAGGGGAGGCGTGTGGCTTCGGGTCGTGGAAGAACAGGGAGTCGAACATGGGCTCCTTCGGTTCGCAGAGGTGAGAGGGGTGCGAGGGCTCCTGGTGCAGAGGGGAGACGAGGGAGTCGAGCGGGCAACAGATGCTTCGATCGGGAGCTTCGATCGGGAGCTTCGATCGGGAGCTTCGATCGAGTCGCATAGAGGAGCGGGTGAGGCGAGAGTGAGGATCAGGCGAGTGCGAGTGGAATCTCCCGAGAGCGGGACTGCGAATGAAGAAGCAAGCGCGAGGAGGAGGGCGAGCGTGAGAGAGGAGCTATCGAGTGTAGAGGAAGAGCGGGATCGAGCGGAGGAGTGGGCGCGAGAGGAGTAGTGGCCTTGGTTCACAGAGCAGGTGAGGCGAGCGGGAGAAGGTTGTCGAGCGAAGGGAGATGAGCACAAGCTCGGGAGAGGTAGAGGAGGAAGAAGACGAGCGGGGTCAATTAATCAGAAGTCGTTACTCTGGAAACAATTGGCGAGGAAATAAATTATTTCCATATGCAAGGAGGTTTAATCGGAAGGTATTAACAATTGAATATTTTTAATTAAGACAAGATTTAAATAATTTGTTTAACTTTTGAAATTTGAATTTCAAATTCAGGCGAGCTGGTGCCTAGCCCATGTTCAGAGTCTAGCCTGAATCGAACCCGAGTCAAACCTGGTTGAGCCTGGGCCCGCGTACCGCTAAAAAAATGTGCATCGATATCGGTGCTAGTCTCTCGCGCGCGAAACCATTACAATGCGGGTGTCCTTCCTAGCTAAAGTCGATGTTCCGGACGCATCCGTGCGGTCCATTTCTTCATCCGGGGTCATCCGGACGAGTTCGCCGACAGACGAGTCGATTTAAGTCAAAATCGTGTGTGGTGTAGTGAGTGCGTGAATTGCGGCGTTCGCGAGTATTCGAGTCATGGAGGGTTCACCTATGACTGTCTGATCTTATGAGAACTCATTTTCGGGCCCTCTACATGTTAGTCCTTCGCCCTTGCAACTACAAGTCGAGTGTTTGAGACTACTCATGCGAGGCCTTCACAAAATGAGTCGAGAAGTGGTTTGAAGTTCTACGGGAGGTGGGCTATGAACTCCTAAGGCTAGATTTTGGGTTCTGGGAGTAAGAAACTAAGACCTCCCTAAAAATGAGGTTAACAACGCGTGACCACGCCGAGTCGCGGCATGACAACGCTGAGTGGTGGCGCTTTTATTCTACCCAATCGGGATAAAAACGTGTGCCGAGCAATCCAATGTCGTAACTACGCTTGGTTGCGGCGTGGTTATGACACCCGGAGTAGCTACGCCAATTTAGGCATGGCTACTCCATGCAGTCTCAGCTCCTTCGACTGTGGGTACTTCCAGGCTCCACAGCAGTACTGTTGATAACCATAAGGCTCGACTTTATGTTCAATTTGAACTCATTATGTTGCTAAGCTTTAAATGAAGACTATCAAAAGTTTTCTTATGCATATAAAGATGAGGATAGAGATTCTACTTTCTCCATCTCAATGGTTTGAAGGGAACGCAGTTATCTGATGCAAAAAAAATGAGGGCTAAACTCCAAGAAAAGATGTCGTTGCTGCTACTTTTATCGTATTCTTTTATCGATTGTGAGAGCTCTTACCTCTCTTATCTCCTCTATTGTAGGAAAATTCCTCCTTTTTCAGGCAGAACGGTTTAAGCGCCTCTCTCTCGGTGTGTCTATGCTTTCTATATGCTTTGGTTTGTGGTACGCTTTAATTTTCAATATAGCAATTGGTCCTAGGTTGTACAGAAGCAAACGAGTGATCTGCCTGTGTAGACTGTAGAGATCCTTGCACACGCATCAGCTGATTTAGCCTTTCCTTTATTTTTCTCTTGTTTATTATTGCTTTAAAGATGGAATATGTTTTTATAATATCATGCAATTTATGAAATAATTACACACGTGCCACACAATTCTCATGTATTTACATATCTAACACATAAACTTTAATATTTACATTTATAACACTTAAATTCTTGACAACACATCAAAAATACCATTTTTATTAATTTTTTAAATGTCGAGCACCTTTTAATGCATAGGCTTATAGTACTAAGGTGTTATAAATGTAAATATCAAATTTTATGTGTTAGATATGTAAGTCCATAAGAATTTTGTGGTATGTATGCCAATTTCCTTAAATTGTATCATTAGATTAGGTTTAATTAAACATAAATTTGAAATATTAAACTTCACAAATCCGTTAAATATAGTGATTTTGTTTTAACTTGTTAAATGGAAAAGGAATTCATCACGTTTTAAATAATTATTATTCTTTATAGTCTCTAGGCACTATTCAATAAGAAAAGGAATATTCAGTCTAATGTCAATTGGTTAAACGAATCTAGTTTAGTTCATACTTGGTGACCCAAATTGTGTTGGTTATTTAATAGATCAAAAAGACTGACCCGAACTTGACTCACCTTCAACCTGGTTGACCCCCATCTCGATTCAAGTAAACTTATGGCTAGACAACCATACCGGTAAAGCTAGGATTTTCTTGTCAATTTTGGCTTGACAGTTTAATTTTTGCAATAAATCCAGTTTAATTTTGAGTTGATGTGTTGAGTTGAACGCTGCTCGAAAATTTAACAAGTTAAAACTCTACATCCAAACCTGATGTTGGGCACTACTGCTGGGATGCGGGATGTGGCTCATACGTTCATGAGAAGACCCGACCGAGCGACATTTTTTTGTTTCATTTCTATTATTCTGAGAGTTTTCATTTGTCCTTTCTTCCTTTTTAGTCATTTCCTATATATGTGTTGTATTTGAGTTTGGATCCGTGATTTTTGTGCATTTTTGTTTGAGAATGTCTTTGACGTCTCTATTTTCTCTTCGAGAGCTATATCCAAGGGCCCAAACAATGGTGTGTTGCGAATATGGAAACCAATCCACTATTCAAATTAACAATTTCTCATATTTGACAACAAATTGGATTTGATACTCGAAATTAATGACAAAATTAATTGCTTTTAATTCCTTCCCTAGATTTTTCACAACTTTCCTTGCATGAATACCGTTATCTATGATTTGTTCCGGAAGAGAAAATGAAATAATTAATGAGCTTCTTTATTTATTTGATTAATTCCTTAATGAACCTAATAACATAATAGAATTAATAAATAAACATGTTATAGCTCCCTGTAATCTCTCTCAGGATTTGGTTTTTCAGGCTTCTTCTTCGGTTGCTCTCGAGAGGAGAGAGAGCGAGAGATAATGTTTTTTCTTGTAATCGTCGACGCGATTGACTGGTGTAATTTCTCAGGCTAATAAAATCCTCTACAACTCCGTGGACGTATGCATATTGCCGAACCACGTAAATCTCTGTGTTTCACTATGTTTTCTATTTTGAGAATTTTCTCGTTCCAATTTTTTCTTTATGCTTGTCGTTTTTCAGAATAACTGGTATCAGAGCATTTGTTCAGATTTAAGGAAAGCGATGGCCGGAGACGAAGTGATGGGAATGAGAAGTTTAATGATAGATTTTGGTTATTGGAGGATGCAGATAGATGACTGCCTCTATGGAAAAAAAATTCATCTTCCTTTACTGGGAAAGCACCCGGATAACATAGACATGGCAAAATAGAATCTGTTGGATTGACAGGTTCTAGGGGTTATATGATTAACCCAATCAAGATTGGTTTCCTACAACATCATCAAGGATATGACTACTGTAGATCTCATGACGGTTTTATCACGTATGTATGAAAAGCCATTGGCGAATAACAAAAACATTTCATGAAAAAGTTATTCAACTTGAAGACGACGAAATGTGTGTTTGTTGCTCAGCATCTGAATAATTTCAATACCATCACAAATCGATTGTCGTTTGTGGAAATTGATTTTGACGATGAGGTGCGCTGATATTGTTAGTTTTATTGTCAAATGGTTGGGAAGTCGTGAGAATGACAGTTTCTAGTTCTGCATGTAAATCTAAACTGAAATATGATGATATTTGTGATTTGATTTTGGCTGAAGAGGTGCACAGGAAAGATTCTAACGAGACATCAGGTTCGAGTTCAGAATTGAATGTTGATTTCAAAGGAAGATCACTAGAAATGAACTTAAACAAAAGGAGATCAAAGTCAAAGCCTGTTCAACATACAATCTGCTGGAATTGTGGTAAAATTGGTCATATAAAAATGAACTGTGGGAATCCCAAGAAGAGAGAGAATGATAGCTATAATGTTGTAACTGAAGAAGTGCAATATGCGCTATTGCTGACAGTTCACAGTTCTGTTGATGACTGGATACTTGATTCATGAGCTTCCTTCCATACATCTTTCTACTGGGAGTTAACACAGAATTATGTTGCAAGCGACTTTGATAATGTATATCTGGCTGATGAAAAAGCTCTGAACGTGGTGAAGATGTGAGACGTTGATATTGCACTCCCTAACAAGAACAAATGAACTTTGCAAAAGGTCAGACACATTTCCGAGTTAAAAAAACTCATTTCTGTTGGGCAGCTCAATGATGGTGGTCATTTAGTAGTGCTCTCAGATAGCATCTAAAATGTTACCGAATGAGCATTAGTACTGGCTCGAGGTAAGAAAACTAACACACTATATATGACTACATGTTTACTCAACACTGTTGTTACTACAGTTGCAGAAAGCACGAAAGATCTGCGGCATTGCAGGCTTTGTCACATGAGTCAGAGCTATAAAGAGATATTGCAAGATGAAAATTCAAGCATATGGGAGCTGACTATGAAGGAGGAGACAGATTTCCCGATAGGAAATTTGACTTGGAAGCTGATAGAACTTTCATTAGGGAAGAAGACGCTGCACAACAAGTGAGTGTAACGGGTGAAAACCAAGCTTGATGGTAGTAAGTGGTATATTACTAGACTTGTTGAAAAAGACTTCCATCAGAGGTAGGACATTGCCAATGCACTGGGAGTTGTAAATATATACTGAGTAACCCAGGAAAGAGATTGGAGGTACAAGATTATGTTGACGCTGATATGTTGACTAAAAGTTTTACTCTTGAGAAGTTGAAGTTGTGCTCGACTTTGGTTGACCTTCTGGCATGAAGCTGGGGCTTTGAGTTGCTGAGGTGGATGATATCATATTTGAAGAAAATGAAGATGTCGCCAGTGTATTTGTATTTGTTGTGAATATGGAAACCAATCCACTATTTAAATTAACAGTTTCTCCTGTTTGACAGCAAATTGGATTTGATACTCGAAATTAATTACAAAATTAATTATTTTAATTCATTTCCTAGATTTTCTATAGTTTTCTTGCTTGAGTCCCACCATCTATGATTTGCTGCAGAAGAGAAAAAAGAAATAATTAATGAGTTTCATTAATTATTTGATTAATTCATTAATGAACCTAATAACATGATGAAATTAATAACTAGCCATGTTTTAGCTACCCTTGTAATCTCTCTTGGGATTTGGTTTCCCAGGCTTCTTCTTCGGCTGTTGCTCTCGAGAGGAGAGAGGAGAGAGGAGAGAGGAGAGAGAAAGAGATTGTTCTTTCTTGTAATTATTGAGGCGATCGACAGGTGTAATTCCTCAGGCTAATAAAATACTCTGAAGCTCCGTGGACGTAGACAATTTGTTGAATCCCGTAAATCTGTGTTTCACTGTGTATTTTGTTTTGCGAATTTTCTAGTTTCAATTTTCGTTTTATTGCCATCATTTTTCACAACAAGGTGATTATCTTCCATATCCCCTTCCACGTCCTCAAGTTGCTCCTGACCTCCTTTCATTGGTGCAGCCTCCCTCGAACGGTAGCCCGTTGTTTGTTTTCACCGCAGTTTTCCAATTTCAGTGGCCTATCCTCTCTGCTGCTGCCCTAGATGGCCATCCTATTGCTGTCCTGCAGCCCCCCTGCATCCCCTGTCGTTGCTGCTGCCATTCCCTCTTGTGGCTCCAATCAGAACAGCCGCCATCCGCTGTTTCTCTCGCTGTTACCACCTTGGACGGCCATCCTCTGGCTGTCCTGCTGTCTCTCTGCATCTCTTGTCGCTGCTGCCGTCATTCCCTCTTGCTGCCCCCGACCAGAACAGCCGCGCTATAGGTTGTTTCCCTCACTTCCCAGGCTTTGTTCTTGCTGCCACCATCCAGGACAGCCACCTAACTCTTTGTTCCTGCTGCTTCGCACGTTCTCCTCGCTGCTACCAACACCCCTTTGCTTCCGAGACACTTTAAAGCCCATCAACTGCCCTTTGCTACCTCTCCAACAGTCATTTGTTATAATTTTTTATTTTTATTGTCTTTGATTGTAAGTTCCTATTTGAATTCTTNCACTTAATTCCATGTATTTAGTTATCTAACTCCTAAACTTAATTTGTACATACATACCACCTTACCTATGCATGAAAAGATGTATTTCACTTTTCAAAAGTTGAAATGTGGTATTTTTTATGTGAAATGAAAGAATCGGGCAGTGTAAATCTAATAAAGCAAAATTTAGGTGTTAGATATATACATACATTAAAAAGTTAAGTGGTATGTAAATGCACCTTTTTTTATACTTCTAGACCACAATGGAGGCAATCTTCATTGCTTAAGACTCGTACTCTGTGAAAATTGCTCATTAAGATTCCCCCAAATTGTTTGCCTAAACTTGCTAAAATTGGCTTGTTTATGGTCGGTAATTGGTTCTCCTGACTAATTTGTTATCCATCTATTGTATTGTAGTCATGTGATCGTATGGAAGGATGAAAATTTAAAATTGAAAATGAAGTTTAGGATGCGGTTAGGGAGTAGGCTGTGTACTTTGGCAGGCAATGCATGCTATAGTGGAGTTCATTATAACTCTATTGAGTTTTTAGTTACTTTTGAACAATATTTCTATAAACTCGAGTGTAATGCAAGCAAGAAGTTATTCTTTTACCACTAGCTCCGTGGTAATAAACTAACATTATGACTTATTACAAAAAATTCCAAATTGTAACACATTGTTAATTTAGGGTCTGTTTGGGGCAGCTTGTGTGTTTCAGGATAAACAACTTATCCTGAAATGCGTCCCACAGGTCGACCGCGGAGGTCGACCCGCGGCCTGTGTTGTGTAGAAAACGCAAACGCGATAGACAACATTTTAAAAAACACGCAAATCAAACTGTTAGACGACGTTTTAAAAAACGTCGCCGCACTTATAAGCTACCCCAAATGGGCCCTTATTGTTCAGTAGAATTCAACCATATTATCATTCAGTACGTGATATTGAAGCTTTTCACATATTTTTACAATTTCTCGTGTCCACTTTTTGGAAGCTTTATGGACATTTACACAGAAAATTTATTTTTTCTCGTAGGTGAACTGCATTGTTTTCGACAAGACAGGTACTCTTACGACGGGGAAGCCAGTTGTATTAAGTACAAGGCTTTTGAAGAATATGGCCTTGCGTGATTTCTATGAATATGTTGCGGCTGCGGAGGTTGGTATCATTAACCTTTAACAATACTGTAAAGGAAGATTTGCATACAATCCACAAAATTCATATATATTTATATATCTAACACCTAAACTTCAATTTCTTACGTGCATGTCAGCTTACCTATTCATGAAAAGGTGTAGTTCACTTATTATTTTTTAAAATTTAAAATGGTGGTATTTTTTAATGTGAGAAATTTGGGTGGTACAATTGTAAAAATTGAAGTTTAGTGTTAGATATGTAAATACATGCTTATTGGGTGGTTTGTATGAAAAGCGTTTATTTAGTTGATCCTGGTATAGAATTTTGCATTATTAATAATTTCATATACTGAAACTCAACTAAATCTGAACTTCTGGGATATTTATTTTCTTTTCATTGAATTGTAAAATACAAAATAGCTGTGCATAAGCCAATGATGTTCATTCTCAATATTCATCAGCATATCTTAATCTCTATTAATTAATTAGATTTCAACTAGCTTCTGTAATATTCCTCTCAGAATATTTCTATTTGACAATTTATTACATTCTAAACAGGCAAACAGCGAGCATCCCCTAGCTAAAGCTATTGTGGAGTATGCAAAGAAGTTCAGAGAAGAGGAAAACTATGCTTGGCCCCAAGCACAAAACTTCATCTCTGTCACTGGTCATGGAGTCAAAGCCATAATTGGAAACAAAGAGCTCATAGTGGGGAACAAGAGTTTGATGCTTAATTCTGGCATTGAAATCCCAGATCAAGCTTCAGAACTTCTTATGGAAGCAGAAGAAGTGGCCCAAACTGGAATCCTTGTGGCCATGAACAAGGAGATCGTGGGAGTGATTTCAATTTCTGATCCTCTGAAACCTGGCGCCCAAGATGTCATATCCATTCTCAAATCCATGAATGTGAGGAGTATTATGGTGACGGGAGACAATTGGGGCACTGCAAAGGCCATTGCCGAAGAGGTTGGGATAGCCACCATTGTTGCTCAAGCAAAGCCTGCAGAGAAGGCAGAAAAAGTGAAAGAACTTCAGGTACTTTGATTTTGCTTAAGATTTCTCATCCATGTCATTATTTCTGAACCGTCTATACTGATTCCATTGTCATTATGAACTTTTTATTATCGCATCAAAATTATCACTTTTATCACTTCTTAAAAGTCAAATATTGTCTGCATAGATTTAAAGCACTAAAGTGTCGTGTATCTGAATTTGGAAGTCTTGGTTTGGGATATGTAAAAAAAATTGTGTGCTATGTATGCAAATTCCCCATTTTTTTAAAATTTATTAACATATTGCCTTACTTGTAGATGTCCGGGTTAACAGTGGCCATGGTTGGCGATGGAATCAACGACTCGCCGGCACTTGTATCCGCCGACGTAGGCATGGCAATAGGCGCCGGCACCGACATCGCTATCGAAGCTGCTGATATTGTTCTCATGAAAAGCAACTTAGAGGACGTTATAACTGCTATAGATCTATCAAGAAAAACCTTCTCTCGGATTCGGATGAACTATGTATGGGCGCTCGGTTACAACATCATTGGCATTCCTATTGCTGCCGGAGTCCTATTTCCATTGACAAGGTTCCGATTGCCTCCATGGGTTGCGGGGGCTGCTATGGCAGCTTCTTCAGTCAGTGTTGTTATGTGGTCTCTGTTGCTTAAAAATTATAGGAGGCCTAAGAAGTTGGATTCCCTTCAGATGAAAGGCATCACGGTTGAGTGAAATGCTTGTTGGAATTGATATTCTGAGTTTTAGGCTCTTCGTAAATATGTACAGTGGATTTCCTCATTGGGTGTTAGAAAGTTAGAGCTTCCTTTCTTTCGCTACAATAAAATCATGAGGTATGCATTATGGTCGGTGTCAGTATGTTAAAAAGTAAATTTTCTTGTATTGTATATTTAGTTGATGAACCCATGTGACATCCAATTTTATATTATGTTAAATTTGTGTCGTATATGTTTTTGGGACAGTTTTGCGTCTAATGACTTTTATCTTATACCAATTATGAGTTTTTGTGTTAGATAATGATGGTTTAAGCTTTGGTATTGACTTAAATGATTGCCTTTTGATCCTTGTTGAAATTTTTGAAAATTAAGTTGAAATCTTCAGGGCCTTCCCTCCATCACTCTTCTTCCTAAGCCATGAGTGCTTTACCTTTTGCTTTTGTGTATTTTATTGCTGGTCTACAAATATTATGATCTTGTCTTGTATTTAGATGGTTATGTGATTGAAACAAAATATTGCTGAAGCTTTTCTACTCTTCTTTGTTTGTTTACCACACTATGGAAAGGAAAGGGTTGCTCGAGAGTGGAGATCACAGCCTTTTGTAAGGAAGGAATGAGATACCAGCGATGATAAATTATGATTAGAGGTCAACTTAAGCTTATTGTAGCCCACTACCAATCATCCACCCAGATGCTCTTGAGATTTGGTTCTATTATGATATGTATGTTACCTCTTATTTTATGATTTGTATCTGCCTCTTTCTTCATGATCATCTTATTTTGAACTCTGTTTTTATATCAATATTTAAAGCTAAATAATGTCAAAGTTCTAAGATAAATAGGTTGAATCCTAAATAGGCTCAATTGCCTTTCCTTTGCTTTTATTCCATTAAATAATAGTCTTACAATCTATTTTAGGTACAAAATTTTCTATATAATTTATTTTAGGTAACTTAATAATACATATTCCTAATCTAAATATTCAGCTAAAAAGGAAATAAATCAGAATAAAGATATTAGAAATAATTTAAATAAGGAAGCTCCTAATTATAGAAAACTCTTAATTTAGTTGTCTGATTTTTGTTCTTTCTGATTTACTTCTCCCCCTCAAATTGATGTTGATTGATTAGAAGACATCAATTTGCCAACAATAAACTGATAACACTGTCGGGACCAAAAATCCTCAAGCCGTTAGTGTCGAAGCCGAAGGTGCCAAAACCGAGAATGTCGAAGCCTAAGAGAACTTCTGAACCATAACATGATTTGAGCAAAGAAAAGTAAGAAATCCTTTATCCAGTTACATGATCCAAATGCTACCGATCATAGCCCACAAATAAGATCCAGTTACACGATCCAAATGCTATCAATCATAGCCCACAAATAGGATCAAGTTACACTCAAATCTTCTCTCTACAATCAATAGGACTTATAAAACTTTGCTCTAAATCTTTCCTCGACTCTTTTCTGCTTCACGAGAAAACATGTCGAAATACCACATGCAAGAGATAGCCGCGAACTTAAGGAACTGAACAGGACGAATTACTCGACGGCATGACCACGCCGAGTCGCGGCATGACAACGCTGAGCGACGGCGCTTTTATTCTACCCAATCGGGATAAAAACGTGTGACGGGCAATCCAATGGCGTAGCTACGCTTGGTTGCGGCGTGGTTATGACACCCGGAGTAAGCTACGCCAATTTAGGCATGGCTACTCCATGCAGTCTCAGCTCCTTCGACTGTGGGTACTTCCAGGCTCCACAGCATTACTGTTGATAACCATAAGGCTCGACTTGATGTTCAATTTGAACTCATTATGTTGCTAAGCTTTAAATGAAGACNCGCCAGTTTAGGCATGGCTACTCCATGCAGTCTCAGCTCCTTCGACTGTGGGTACTTCCAGGCTCCACAGCACTACTGTTGATAACCATAAGGCTCGACTTTATGTTCAATTTTAACTCTATGTTGCTAAGCTTTAACTTAAGATTATATCAAAAGTTTTCTTATGCATATAAAGATGAGGATAGAGATTCTACTTTCTCCATGTCAATGGTTTGAAGGGAACGCAATTATCTGATGCAAAAAAAATGAGGGCTAAACTCAAAGAAAAGATGTCGTTGCTGCTACTTTGATCGTATTCTTTTATCGATTGTGAGAGTTCTTACCTCTCTTATCTCCTCTAGTGTAGGAAAATTCCTCCTTTTTTGGGCAGAAAGGTTTAAGCGCCTCTCTCTCGCTGTGTCTATGCTTTCTATATGCTTTGGTTTGTGGTATGCTTCAATACACTCGAGAGATGTCCTTTTCACTATAGCAATTGGTCCTAGGTTGTACAGAAGCAAACGAGTGATCTGCCTGTATAGACTGTAGAGATCCTTGCACACGCATCAGCTGATTTAGCCTTTCCTTTATTTTTCTCTTGTTTATTACTGCTTTAAAGGCGGAATATGTTTTTATAATAGCATGCAATTTATTAAATTATTACACACTTACCACACAATTCTCATGTATTTACATATCTAACACCTAAACTTTAATATTTACATTTATAACACTTAAGCTCTTGATAACACATCAAAAATACCATTTTTATTAATTTTTTAAATGTCTGAGCACCTTTTAATGCATAGGTTTATAGTACTAAGGTGTTATAAATGTAAATGTCAAATTTTATGTGTTAGATATGTAAGTCCATAAGAATTGTGTGGTATGTATGCCAATTTCCTTAAATTTTATCATTAGATTAGGTTTAATTAAACATAAATTTGAAATATTAAACTTCACAAAGTGATTTTGTTTTAACTCGTTAAATGGAAAAAGAATTCATCACGTTTTAAATAATTATTATTCTTTATAGTCTCTAGGCACTATTCAATAAGAAAAGAAATATTTAGTCTAATGTCAATTTGGTTGAACGAATCTGGTTTAGTTCATACTTGGGTGACCCAAATTGTATTGGTTATTTAATAGATCAGAAAGACTGACCCGAACTTGACTCACCTTCAACCCGATTGACCCCATCCCGATTCAAGTAAACTTTAGGCAAGACAACCATACCAGTAAAGCTGGGATTTTCTTGTCAATTTCGGCTTGACAGTTTAATTTTTGTAATAAATCCAATTTAATTTTGAGTTGATGTGTTGAGTTGAACTCTACTCGAAAATTTAACAAGTTAAAACTCTACATCCAAATACAACATTTTTTTCTTGTTTCCTTTCTATTATTTTGAGAGTTTTCCTTTGTCCTTTCTCCCTTTTTAGTCATTTCTTATATATATGTTGTATTTGGGTTTAAATCCGTGATTTTTGTGCTTTTTTTTTTGAGAATGTCGTTGGCGTCTCTATTTTCCCTTCGAGAGCTATATCCAAGGGCCCGAGCGATGGTGTCTTGCGAATATGAAAACCGATCTACTGTTCAAATTGACAGTTTCTCATGTTTGGCAACAAATTGGATTTGATACTTGAAATTAATTATAAAATTAATTGCTTTTAATTCCTTCCCTAGATTTTTCACAGCTTTCCTTGCATAAATCCCATCATCTATGATTTGTTTCAGAAGAGAAAAGGATATAATTAATGAGTTTCTTTATTTATTTGATTAATTTCTTAATGGGCCTAATAACATAATAGAATTAATAAATAAGCATGTTATAGCTCCCCTTATAATCTCTCTCAGAATTTGGTTTACTAGGCTTCTTCTTCGGCTGTTGCTCTCGAGAGGAGAGAGAGCGAGAGAAAATGTTTTTTCTTGTAGTCGTTGAGGTGATTGACTGCTGTAATTTCTCAGGCTAATAAAATCATCTACAACTCCGTGGACGTATGCATATTATCGAACCACGTAAATCTGTGTGTTTCACTGTCTTTTCTATGTTGTGAATTTTCTCGTTCCAATTTTTGCTTTATTGTTGTCGTTTTTCAGAACAACTTGTATTAGAGCATTTGTTCAGATTTAAGGAAAGCAATGACCGGAGACGAAGTGATGACGTCAGAGATTGAGAAGTTTAATGACAGATTTTGGTTATTGGAGGATGCAGATAGATGACTGTCTCTATGAAAAAAAACTTCATCTTCCGTTATTGGGAAAGCGACCGGATAACATGGACATGACAAAATAGAATCTGCTGGATCGACAGGTTCTTAGGGTTATATGATTAACCCTGTCAAGGTCGGTTGCCCACAACATCATCAACGATATGACTACTACAGATCTCATGACGGCTTTATAAGGTATGTATGAAAAGCCATCGGCGAATAACATGGGCATTTCATGAAAAAGTTATTCAACTTGAAGACGGCGGAATATGTGTTTATTGCTCAACATCTGAATGATTTTAATACCATCACAAATCAAATTTCGTTTGTGGAAATTGATTTTGACGATGAGATACGTGCGTTGATATTGTTAGTTTCATTGTCAAATGGTTGGGAAGCCATGAGAACGACAATTACTAGTTCTGCATGTAAATCTAAACTGAAATATGATGATTTTTGTGATTTGATTATGGCTGAAGTTGTGCAGGAAAGGTTTTAGCGAGACCTCGGGTTCGAGTTTGGAATTGAATATTGATTCCAAAGGAAGATCACTAGAAATGAACTCAAACAAAGGGAGATCAAAGTCAAAGCCTGGTCAACAGTCAACCTGCTGGAATTGTGGCAAAACTGGTCATATAAAAAGAAATTGCGGGAATCCCAAGAATAAGTGAAATGATAGCTATAATGTTGTAACTGAAGAAGTACAAGATGCGTTAATCCTGACAGTTTACAGTTCTGTTGATGACTGAATACTTGATTTATGGGCTTCCTTCCATACATCTTTCTACCGGGAGTTAAAGCGAAATTATGTTGCAAGTGACTTTGAGAAGGTATATCTGACTAATGAAAAAGTTCTGAGCGTGGTGGAGATATGAGACGTTGATATTGCACTCCCTAACAAGAGCAAATGAACTTTGCAAAAGGTCAGACACTTTCCCGAGTTAAAAAACCTCATTTCTGCTGGGCAGCTCCATGAGGGTGGTCATTTAGTAGTGCTCTCAGATAGCACCTAAAAGGTTATCGAAGGAGCATTAATACTAGCTCGAGGTAAGAAAACTGACACACTATATGTGACTACAGATTTAGTTCACACTGTTGCTACTACAGTCGCGGAAAGCACGAAAGATCTGCGGCATTGCAGGCTTTGTCACATGAGTCAGAGCTGTAAAAAAATATTGCAAGATGAAAATTCAAGCATATGGGAGCTGACTATGAAGGAGGAGACAGATTCCCCGCCAGGAAATCAGACTTGGAAGCTGATAGAACTTCCACCAGGGAAGAAGACACTACACAACAAGTGGGTGTATCGGGTGAAAACCAAACTTGATGGTAGTAAGTGGTATATGATTAGACTTGTTGAGAAAGACTTTCATCAGAGGCAGGATATTGCCCATGCACTGAGAGTTGTAAATAAATACTGAGTAACCCAGGAAAGAGCTTGGAGGCACAAGGCTATGTTGACGCGAATATGTTGATTAAGAGTGCTATTCTTAATATGCTAAAGTTGTGCTCGACTTCAGCTGGTCTTCTGGTATGAAGCCGGGGCTTTGAGTTGCTGAGGTGGAAGATATCACATTTGAAGAAAATGACGCTGCCGCCAGTGTACCTGTCTCAAAGTGGGAGATTTGTTGTGAATATGGAAATCAATCCACTGTTTAAATTAACAGTTTCTTCTGTTTAACAATAAATTAGATTTGATACTCGAAATTAATTGCTTTAATTCATTCCCTAGATTTTCTACAATTTTCTTGCATGAATCCCGCCATCTATGATTTGCTGCAGAAGAGAAAAAAAATAATTAATGAGTTTCATTAATTATTTGCTTAATTCCTTAATGGGCCTAATAACATGATGAAATTAATAAATAGCCATATTATAGCTCCATTTGTAATCTCTCTCGGGATTTGGTTTCCCAGGCTTTTTCTTCGGCTGTTGCTCTCGAGAGGAGAGAGGAGAGAGGAGAGAGAGATTGTTCTTTCTTGTAATTATTGAGGCGATCGACATGTGTAATTCCTCAGGCTAATAAAATCCTCTACAGTTCCTTGGACGTAGACAATTTGCCGAATCTCATAAATCTGTGTTTCGCAGTATTTTTTGTTTTGCGAATTTTCTAATTCCAATTTTCGCTTTATTGCCATTGATTATCTCCTGACCTCCTTTCATTGGTGCAGCCGCCCCCGAACGGTAGCCCGTTGTTTGTTTTCACCGCAGTTTTCCAATTTCAGCCGCCTATCCTCTCTGTTGCTGCCCTAGATGGCCATCCTATTGCTATCCTGCAGCCCCCCTGCATCCCCTGTCGTTGCTGCTGTCATTCCCTCTTGTGGCTCCAACCAGAACAGTCGCCATCTGCTGTTTCCTCGCTGTTGCCACCTTGGACGGCCATGCTCTGGCTGTCCTGCTGTCTCTCCGCATCCCTTGTCGCTGCTGCTGTCATTCCCTCTCGCTGCCCCCGACCAGAACAGCCGCANCCCCTGTCATTGCTGCTGTCATTCCCTCTTGTGGCTCCAACCAGAACAGTCGCCATCTGCTGTTTCCTCGCTCTTGCCACCTTGGACGGCCATCCTCTGGCTGTCCTGCTGTCTCTCCGCATCCCTTGTCGCTGCTGCCGTCATTCCCTCTCGCTGCCCCCGACCAGAACAGCCGCGCTATCCATGGTTTCCCTCACTTTCCAGGCTTTGTTCTTGCTGCCACCATCCAGGACAGCCACCTAACTTTTTGTTCCTGCTGCTTCGCACCTTCTCCTCGCTACTACCAACACCCCTTTGCTTCCGACACACTTTAAAGCCCATCAACTGCCCTTTGTTACCTCTCCAACAGTCATTTGTTATAATTTTTTAATTTCATTGTCTTTGATTGTAAGTTCCTATTTGAATTCTATAATAATATTTATTTTTTATTGTTGTTTGGCTAACTCCTGTATTTAGTTACATCTTTGTGAATCTAAATCTTTTTAATAGTTTTAAAATCGGATTATCGTGTAGAATCAATTTTTTTTACATCCCTAAATATATGAGACTACGGGTAATTCCAAAATTTCATTAGAAAGATTGGTGCAAACAATTTTTGATATATTCTAGGGAAATTATTCTTGCAAATTTACATTGTAATTATCAAACCATAATGATGACAATTTTAATAAATAATGTCGNTTCATTAGAAAGATTGGTGCAAACAATTTTTGATATATTCTAGGGAAATTATTCTTGCAAATTTACATTGTACTTATCAAACCATAATCATGACAATTTTAATAAATAATGTCATTTTCTGCTTATATAACATCACAATCAGCCTGCATATTATTATAATGCCAAAATATGACCCAACGGCTAGAGCTAGTTGGTCACAAACGTGGAACACGCATTATATCAACACCTTAGACAAACGCCATTTATTAGATGGGCCTTAAGCCACTACNTATGAAGGGATAGAAATTTAAGAGGGGGAGGGAAAATAAAAGAAACCCTTTATAGGCTCATGACTCACAAGAGCCACCTCACATATAATTGAGAAGCATCGAAGGTATGACCAAGGCAAAGTTTCTTAAATTAGAAATCAAGATTGTTTCTTATGAAGAGCAATGAATTATATGCAATCAAATTTCAAAAGCATGGACATGTTAGATGGGAAATTCTAAAACTTATAGGAGATGAGAATACAATATATTAGACAGAAAAGGAGAAGCTTTCACAAAAAGAAGGTTCTCGAAGCCAACTCATATATAATCACATCATCTTAAAGTTGCTCTGAGGATGTTGTAAATAAGCGCCGTAATGCTGAGGAGAGGACTTGGTCTCCAAGAGGTTTGCAAAGAGATTATCTATGTAGAGCTTGGTAATGAATGCATTGATGTACTTACTTTAAGAGAGTAATAATCTAAAAAAAAAGTATAATCTTTTAGAAAAAGAGCAAAGTAATTTAGATAGGCATTTCAAATGAAAAATAGTCGTTTACTTAATTATTTAATATTAGGAGTGTTCATTTTTTGCTCTAAACCGAAAAACCAAATCGAGCCGAACATATTTGGTTGATTTGGTTCGATTTTAAAATTTTATCTCTCTTTTTGAAGTTGAAAATCTCAACATTCGGTTACTGGTTATTTGTTCGGTTCTAATTTTAATTTAACTGCTAAACCAAATAATTGAAATTAAAATAAAGAATTTAAATCTAATTTTATTTCATGCCTAATCATAATGTCCTCCGTTCTATTTTTTACCCACATACTCATCTCCGCAACCATGGAACAATTGGATTTTGGTTTTCAATAAGGCGAATATGAAATCTAAAGTCCAAAACCAAAATCTTTGAATTCAAAGCCGTGCGAAGCTTCAACTTCAAGCCCTAATTGTGGCTCTCCGCACTCCAATCATAACTCGCAACAGGTCTATTTGGGGCATCTCGGCTCTCGCCAGTCGCCTCGCTGCCATCAGTCTGTGATGTTGGTGATCTTGACACGGAGTAAAGGAAACAACATTTTAGTATTGTCTAGCCCCAAGAACTAAATTTTTTGTTTTTCTTCCTTAAGCACTTGATTAAGAGCCAAGGTATTTACTTATTTATATTTTGCTGCATTAACTCATGCCTAAAACTGATGATGAATTTGTTGCATTTTTTCTTTGTAAATGGTTTAGCTTATTGCACTTTGCCTTACATTACCCACCAATTTTAGTTTTTGTATTTGCTANAAGGTATTTACTTATTTATATTTTGCTGCATTAACTCATGCCTAAAACTGATGATGAATTTGTTGCATTTTTCTTTGTAAATGGTTTAGCTTATTGCACTTTGCCTTACATTACCCACAATTTTAGTGTTTGTATTTGCTTTGTGCTTTGAACTTTATCGATTAGCAAATGTTAGAATTTTTAATTTCTTGTTTGGCCTTATTTGATGATTGTTTTAATCTTTTTAATCATAACCTAAATCCTGCCTCGTTTTTTTGAAAATTGCCTTACTATACTCTTTGGATGTTGTTATTTTAAAACTTCATTTTAGTATTTTCTTTGTATTGAGCGCTGGTTGAGTGAATGCAATGTCAACTTAAAAAAGCTGCTGTAAATTTTACTTCATTGTAATCAATTTACTTTCGAAAGAGAGCTTATCTTGTTAGTCAATTGATGCAAGGAAATGAGCAATTCAGGATTTGTTTGGGGCAGCTGCAACTTATTAATAAACAACTGTAAGGCTGCTTAAAAATAATATGATGTTCAAAAAATTGCTGTGACTATTGCAATTTTTTTTTTTTTTAAAAAAGTTAGACCGCTGCTAAAAAACTGCCATNTTGTAATCAATTTACTTTCGAAAGAGAGCTTATCTTGTTAGTCAATTGATGCAAGGAAATGAGCAATTCAGGGTTTGTTTGGGGCAGCTGCAACTTATTAATAAACAACTGTAAAGCTGCTTAAAAATAATATGACGTTCAAAAAATCGCTGTGACTATTGCAATTTTTTTTTTTTAAAAAAAGTTTGACCGTTGCAAAAAAATTGCCACCACACCTAATCAGGGCCGGTTCGAAAACGTAGATTTCAGTGGCAGCCAAAATGCAATTTACCCAAACAAACAAGCAACCCAACAATAAAAAATCGACAAAGTTCAACCATCCATAAGCTCCAAAATGGATCCACAACACAAAGTGCAACAACCAGAGAACTTCGCCGAGAACTCGAATGGAAGAAGCGACCTCTAAGATAAACAACTTCAGCTAAACAATCTTTAAAAAGAGTGCTCCGAGCAACAGCATCNACCATCCATAAGCTCCAAAATGGATCCACAACACAAAGTGCAACAACCAGAGAACTTCGCCGAGAACTCGAAAGGAAGAAGCAACCTCTAAGATAAACAACTTCAGCTAAACAATCTTTAAAAAGAGTGCTCCGAGCAACAGCATGTCCAAACAAAAATCTTGAGAAAAATCTCCTAATATATGATAGAACAACAATATCTCCTCGAATCAGCAATCAGATAATCACCAATCAACAATAATCCAAGCAGCATTTTCGAGGTAACACTTTGAAAAACAAGAGAATAGCAACAACTACTTGAATCATCATTTAGAGAACCTGCAAAATCAATATGAGCAATAAGAAGGGCCCCAAGAATCTACTTCCAAAACCATAAAGGTGGTACTAGATCAAGTGAGTCAAAAAAAAGGCCCCAACCAAAAACATCTATGAACAGAAGAAAAAAAAGGATAAGAACAAAAATGAGCAAAGAGATAAATCTACTAAAGACTGGAGAAAAATCGAAACCAGAGAGCCATAAAAAATACGACACCCACAAACAAAACAAACCAACACAATCAATGAAATCACCCTAAACAAAATAAAAATTAAGAGCTCAGTCAAACTCAATGCCATAACCAAAAGAGTCCCACCCAAATTCTTCGAAAGTAATAACCCAGAAGGTAGAACAATAATTCTTTGAAGCAATTTATCCACTATAACAGCCAAAATAAATTTCACTCATCAGATAAAACCCAAATACAAGTTCAACCTTCATTAAACAATTGAAAAAAAGTTATCGTTCAAGTTTAATGAAGCAAACAAAATAGATAAAAACACCATGATAGAATTTTAAAAGAACGGTTGAATCTCAAAGTTAAGAAAAGCAACATCATAACTAAATTAAAAAATAAACCGCAAAGCAAAGAATCAATAAAATATTCAAAGAGCCAGAAACTAAGAGATTAAGCAAAATCTCCTCAAAATAACAAAGCAACTAACAGTAGAGAAGATCTAAAATCAGAGAAAAACCAGCACAGGCAGCAAACTCAAGAAAAAACAAACCACTACAAATCAAATAAGAAAAAATCAAAAACCAAAAGAATCCAATCAAAACATAAATAAATCTACATGTTATTATCTTTGTTTCAAGGGGTTTTGTTTAGATCCATTTCAACTCGGAAGGAATATTCATATGAAGTTTTATGAACTTATTTTATAACCTAATGATTGTCGTTGTCAATACTTGTTTATTATCGTCTAAAAAATAGGGCTTTTTTAACTTTTTAGTCCTCGAGTTACAAGAACTTAATCTTCTAATTGCAAATATATGATGAAAATTATTAGTGTGTTTAAGTATTGAAGTCATCTAAAAAACTCAAAAACAATTAATCTGATCATTAGATTTCATAGCATTTTGAGAAATAATTTTTTAGGCCTTTTGAATCAAGTTATTCACTGACATCTTGACTTTTGAAGTAAACCATATTTAATTTAATTGTTAAGCATGAGTTGATTGTAAATAGTTTTTTTAGCTCGATTTATAAACGAGTTGACGCAAACAAAATTTGATTGTGTTCAGCACATTTTGGCCGAATCACATAAATAATATAATAATAATAAGTTTATATTGCAATNTCATTAGATTTCATAGCATTTTGAGAAATAATTTTTTAGGCCTTTTGAATCAAGTTATTCACTGACATCTTGGCTTTTGAAGTGAATCATATTTAATTTAATTGTTAAGCATGAGTTGATTGTAAATAGTTTTCTTAGCTCGATTTATAAACGAGTTGAACACAAACAAAATTTGATTGTGTTCAGCTCATTTTGGCTGAATCACATAAATAATATAATAATAATAATTTTATATTGCAAATTAAAGAAATGAAATTTTATTATTTTTAAGAATATTCGAGTTAAGTTCGAGCCAATTACGATTTGAAATGAATAAATGAATTCAAATCAAGTCATAAACACAATTGTAGTCAATAAAAAATAAAATATATAAAAATAATAAAAAAAAGATCAAGTCAGAACGTGCATTGGTTCATGATTGACTTGTTTACACCCATGTTTGAACCTTTAGACGTCATTAGCTTTATCATGCATTTTTTTTTTTGCCCTCACATTTGCCCTCACATTTGCAATTGTTATATATATACATACTTTTCTATCGCTCAAAATATATTTCAATTTTCTTGGAATTTAGAGTAAATCCAATTCCATTAGCATTCTTTCAAAACATTTTTCTTAAAAAAGCGTGTTTTTTTTTAATTTTTGAAGCATAAATTAGTTAATTAATTTATACATTAAAACTAAGACTTATTTGATCTCCATTAAATCGCGATTTATTTTTTTCTATAAAAAAAATAATATAATGATTACATTAAGTTTTCACTTTATTTACAACCATGCCCATATTTTACTCTTTGGCGGCTTTTAGCGGTCAGTCCTCATTGGTCTCCGGTATCTTGTTCCGCTAGAATAGTTGGATCGGATAATAAATCAGAATGAGAAATTTTAAATCAAATGGAATGATAAATATTAAATTTGTTTTAATAAAATTTAAATGATATAATAAATTATAATAATAATATTTTTATTAATTCAACATATAATGTTTTAATTCAAGATATTTCACTTTTAAATGTTTTAAATATATGAAATATAATATTTTTGTTTTTTTTATATGTTTTAATTTAACTTTTCTATATTTAAACAACCATTTAAAATTAGAAGTTCATGGTTCGTTTAAATGCAAACAAACAGCTCATCTGTTCCAGTTTATAATTTCACTGGGCCCTATAGCCTATAACCCATTATGAGCCGGTTAAGATTTTAACAGGGCTCCGTAAGCTTTTGTATACGTTGATTTTATCTTTTAGGCCTAGTTTAAGAAGGCATTTAAGCTCTGTTTCGTTGAAGCAATTGCCTGCACATAGATTTACTTTCGTTTGATAAAACAGTGTCTCTTGAAATTGATTCAAATGAATAATATTTTTTTGTCATTTTAGATCACATACGACATTGTGCGTTTAGTGAAAGTGTTTTTAAAGAAACTTCGTTGAAAGCTGAAGCTCCTTCAAACGAACCCTTAATGTGATTGTAACACATAGTGAGTAAAATTGAGTTCGTTCTTGTCATACTTCCTCGAAGTGGCTAATCACATAAAAATATATCACAATGCACCACTCATCTTTCAACATAAATATTAATGATTCCTATGTACTTACATTTCTAATACAAACATTATAACCCAAATCTCTCATGTCACATAAAAATATCACTATGAATTTTATAAATTTAAATCCATCTTTTCATGCATAGTCGAGATTATATATATATATATAGCCTAGAAACAGCAACACCCTCGTCTAGCTAAAGGAACTGTTGTCGCCTGAGTCGCGCCACCGGCCACATACCTTGGTTGGCCACCTTCCGTCAACCAACCACCTCCAGCTGGCTAGATTCCCGTCCAAATTCCACCCAAGCCAGCTTCACCCGGCCAACTTCCACCCAACTAAAATTCACTCGGCCGGCTTTAAACCAGCCACTTTCTAAGCTGGTCACCCACCGAAACCCAAATCCGGCGGTCGATGAGGTCCCGAGTAGTATTAACCATCACAAAAGAGTAAAATAACCTGCACCACCCTCCTTTAATCAAGGATAATTTTATAATATCATTTTCTCTCTTTCCACTTCTGAACATAAAGTTTTCCCAATATGTGTAAAAGGGTCCTAGTACTTAGGCTCTCCATTTTACCCCATGTGGGGAGTCGCTCTCATTCTTTTAGTTGTAACCGTAGAATGAGCTAAATAGCCCGAGAATACCCCTCTTTGCCCCTTAGCGGGGCAAGCCTCTCTCTCTTTCTCTCTCACTTTTTTCTTCTCTCGGATTTCAAGCTCTATTCTTTGGGTACAATCCAAATGACTAATTTGAATTCAACATTCTAAAAATTCCAGTGATCGTGAATCGTGGGAGAAAACCCAAAAGAGAAATAAAAATAATAAGGTAAGAGAAAGAAGACAAAAAATCAGTTACAAGACAAAGAAGATGACAAAACATGAAAAGAAAAAAATAAATGATAAACATGAAGCAAGAAATTAAAAAAAAAGGAGGAAGTACATCTCCTACATTCCAAGAGGAAGAGGATATTTTAAGGAGGAACTAAAAAGAAAAGCACCCATTTTCTTTACATTGTTTACTTCTCTTAAATGAATAAAAAAAATAAAAAAAGAGAACTAAGGAAAAAAGACAAAAAGATATTCTATCCTCTCATATAAGTTTCCTTCAAGGTGAGCAATCCAAAAATCTCTCCTCCGGGATGAGCAAAATGGACTCTCTCTCCTCAATTAATCCTCTCATCTGGGATAAGCAAATAAACATCTCCTCCAGGATGAGTAAATAAACTCACTCTTCAACAAAACCTCTCCTCGCACTCAACATTAGGAAAACTCCAAAACCCATCTCAAAGCTCGATTTGGAAAAAACAATAGAGGTGGTTCACTGCCCAAAAGCGACAAGATCCTCAAAGAGTACGGCGTAAATCACCTCAATAGTGAGTCTCGGTGGTTACCCCCATGAAGGAAGCGACAAGAACCGCCTAAAACCTGGCGAAAAGTGCAGCCCTCCGAAGGCGTTGTTCCAACAAAAGCAAAAGAGATGGGTAATGAGTGAGACTTGAGTTGAACAAATAACATATCCAAAAATTTAGAAACTTAGCAACGATCTTCCAAAAAATTAAGCCACAAAATCGACTCATCAAAAAGCTAACGAAAGGACTATTAAAAACTAATTCCAACTAGAGGTTCATGAAATCACATTCTCTGCATTTATGTGTTTTTTATTATTATTGCAGCTTGTCTCCAAGACATAAAAAAAAAACTCCATTGGCTTTATCTATAGCCTGAAAAAGCCATCGCCCTCATCAAGCCAAAAGAACTGCTATCGTCTGAGTCGCGATAACAGCCATACACCCTAGCCGGTTAACTCCAACCGGCCAGATTGAATTTTAGGTGTTACATATTTAAATTAGATTTGACTCAACAACTCAAATATGTGTAAACATTCAAATTCTTATATAATTCAAAATTTTACACTAAACAGAAGGTTAGTTTTTTAAATAAAAGCCACTACATCAAAATTCATGCAAGAGCTTTGTGTTCGATAAGGTCGATTTAAATTTGTTTGCTTAGGCAAGCATTCACTTCAAGTCTACGAGGTTCCATCGAATAAACTAATCTATGTTGCCGACAAGATGGGTTGACTACCTCCTCTGACTAAGTAGACTAGGATTAATAATAAACAAGGACGGAAGAATCGTAAGATGTTGATCGGATTTGTTATCATTCCCCCTCATCATTTGCTCAAACCTCGCCATTATAATTGCATGATCTCAAATTTAATTTTGTTAATACTATGTGCTAAATTAAACACTTAGCACGCTTAAAAACTAGCCTTAATAAAAAATACTTTCTCATTATTGAGAGAAACAAGTAATCATATGGACTTACGCCGACGAGAATCCTCGAATCTCAGATCTACAATCCTCACAAAATAAGAGCAAAATCTCTTTTCTATTTGATTTGGAACACACATAGAACTCCACTCATGCATCTCGAAGGAGATGAGGCAGGAATTTTCAGAGCCCTCATCCATGCCTAAGTTCATAGTTTTTATTAATTACCATAAAAAAATTTTGATCATGAAAAAGTTAATTCTTGTTCCACCAAAGGCAGGTGACAATTGATTGGTTCAGTACTTATTTATTTTCTTCATTGTAATAGTTTTGTGATTTAGGAATGAAGTATTCAACACAAATATGGCTAACTTGGTACTATATTAGTTAAAAGGAAACAAGAAGTCCTACCAACCTATTCCCAACATGCTAAGAATGGCACAGTGGCAACAATAACCTTCCTCTCTTCAATAAGAGTTGGTCATATATGAGTGATAGAGATTTTCAGTCCTACCCTACACCTAAATAACAACCAACTATAGCAGCACTCAAAGTGGAGGCCAAATAAATTATAAAATTCAAATTGGAGCACTCGAGATGTGGGACTAAAGTTCTATACTACGAATTGGCAAAATGGCATGCAAATATATGTTGAGAATCTTCACTTGCCTTCAGGAGAAACTGCTCATACGTAATTAGATAAGTGTAAATAGCATGTTTCCCTGTAATGCAATCATAATATTAATATTTAGTTGCTACAAGACTTGGAGAAAATTTAAATAGAGTAACAGATATTACAACAACGGCTATCTACCACTCGAGAGAAATATTGAACTTCAGTGAAGCTGCAAGTTCTGTGCCCCGAAAAAGCGAGCAAGTCTTAATCAAATGGATCAATACGAGGATCATGTTCACTTGCCATTACCATCCCAGTGCAGAGACAAGTTGGGCACATTACCTGAGGAAAATACAGTGAAATTTTAAAAAAAAAAAAGCAACAAACTGGAAAANATTGGTTTCAAGTTATTGGACTTTATAATCAAATCTGATCTTCACAAACATTTGTGGTCTTAGGAATTTTTTAAAATGTTGAGAAACATAATATAGACGTGATAAACACAATAATGTGTTGTTATTGGCATAATCTACAGTTCAATACATAATGCATGTTTTTGACATCCTTAGGTGCCTTAGGCTGTGATTTGAGAGAAAATATTATGCTCGGATGATGAACGTGCGGATGACGGTGTGGATTGCACCATAGTGCAGAACGCATGCTTTCGTGTGATCCATGTCATCATTCGCACATCTGGTTTAGCGGATGTAATATCTTCTTATGATTTGAAGTGGTCGTCATAAGGATGTCTTTTTTCTTCTCGCTCATCCCTTAAAATTGCCCTTTATTCATGAAAGCCAAAAAATACATTGTCTATTTCTCGGCCTTTCTTCTCCTAATCCTATTTGGGTGTGTTTATTTATTTGGTTTGGATGATTTGGATTGAAATTTATAAAATTAACTCATTTAGTATATTCAAAAATGTGGGTTAAGTTGATCAAATATATTGATGAATCAAATAAAATCGAACGGTAGTTTGGTTTGATTATTTCAATTTTGTTTTAAACAGACTTAAAGTTAACTCCATTTAGAAATTATATGTGCAATTTTTATTACATAATTAATGAGTGATAAGCATAATTAAAATTATTGTACATATGTAATGTATCAGCATGAATCTCGAGGAAATTAAACAGATTAGGAGATGAAATTGTATGGTTAAAGAGGACTCACAGGCGGAAGATCAAAAACTACACTAGCGGAAGATCGAAGGGGCTTAGCTTGCAATCGCTTTGGCAATAAGCATTAATAAAATGTCGCCCACATTCGAATTTGAGTTAGCATTAGTATTGTTACAACATACTTCATCTTCACCACTTTGGGGCTAAAGAGAAGATTCAACATTTTATTTGTACTTGATTAATATTTTTGTTTATTAATTTTTATTTTGGTTATTTAGGTTAATGATAGTTTTACTTAACACAAGAACTATCTTGTGTTAATTCAAAATATTTAGAAAAGACAATACAATCTAATTTATGATAAAAATAATTAATCTTAGAGTTATAACTTTTAGATTAGATTGATTGTGTAATAACTTCATTTGATTAGGTTTTTCCAATTTAATATTTTAAGAGTTTGCTTCATGTTGAACTCTCACTTAGTAAAGTTTAATAGGTCTCAATTAAATTTCAATTTTCATATGGCTCATTTAAAATAAATAGTTATTATTTATCAAGAAATAAATATGCCCTTCTTTGTTAGGACCATTATAGCTTAATCAAATCCTCAAGTTAAAATATTTTTGTAAGCATAATTAATCTGTTAAATATAATTGATTTTATTTATGCAATTCATGTTTTGATATATAGAGAAAGTTGCTCATACTGAATAATACTTTTAAAATTAGTTGTTAGTAATGTATAGAATATACGTATTTAGTATAATTATATGTATGTCGTATTAAGCCTGTTTCGATGAGTCTTTGACCTGATTATTTATGGGCAAACCCAAATGCACATGTCATTCTATTAATAAAGTGAAACTGAGTCAGATTATTTTCACGAGAATAATTGATGAATTCTTAAATTGACGGTAACCGCTCGTTAAAACTCTTTTTTCTATTCAAAACAAAACTTTTTTAAAATGGCTTTGAAAATTTTCAAAAATGACTAAATATCAAAATATTAAATTTTGATGAATTTACCATTTTAAAAGTCAAATTTTATGAAAGGTTATCATTCAAAATAAAGCCATCAATCAAAAGCAAGATTGATTTAAAGTCTCTATCAATAACACAAAAAACAGTAAAATTAAAACTCTAATGTGCTATTTTTATAGGTATGTTTGAGGTAGTTGGTGTTGTTTGAAGAAGCAATTGTGAAGCTGCTGCAGAAGAAACTGTTTTAAAAAAACTATGACGGCTATTGCAAATTTATTTTATTTTCAAAAAAATCATNATTGATTTAAAGTCTCTATCAATAACACAAAAAACAGTAAAATTAAAACTCTAATGTGCTATTTTTATAGGTCTGTTTGAGGTAGTTGGTGTTGTTTGAAGAAACAATTCTGAAGCTGCTGCAGAAGAAACTGTTTTAAAAAAATTATGACGGTTATTGCAAATTTATTTTATTTTCAAAAAAGTCACATAACAATTTTCTGGTAGCCATTACATTTTAACAGCTCAAGTTGAAAAAAAATCAACTTTTTATCACAAAAACATTTAAAAGCAGCAAGAAACCAGTTCCCTAAACAGAACTGTAGTGACGGTCTGAAAAACAAAGCAGACAGAAAGCTGCCTCAAAGAGAACCTCCGTAATTTCAAAAATTGGAAATCAAATTTTCACTAAAGATTGGTATGATTCAAAAGCAATGTTTCCATTCTCTTAAACCCTAGTTGTGATTCTCCTAGTTTAAATTTTGGCAATCAAAATCATTTAACTACATTAAATTTTAAACAAGAGTGTGAACTCATACTAAATGAAATTAGAAAATACACGAATAAGCTCAGGAATTATAATGTAAGAAAATCTTTTCCACAAAATTTTAACTAGTAAAATATAAATCCATTCTAAAATTTCTTACNTGTGAACTCATACTAAATGAAATTAGAAAATACACGAATAAGCTCAGGAATTATAATGTAAGAAAATCTTTTTCACAAAATTTTAACTAGTAACATATAAATCCATTCTAAAGTTTCTTACTCTTGCATGCTTTTACCACACAATCACTGGAAATATTCATTTCAACCATAAAAGCAAGTGCTTAGAAAATTAACAACAAAAAAAATGAAGATAAAAAAGAAAAATAGGTTTATAAAAAATAATAAAACATTGAAATTTTGATTTTGAACTTGAAAAAGTCTTCATGTTGTGTTGTCGCGTTGCACTGTCGTGGTTAAAGCGCTGCNCAAACATTGGACATATTTCATTTCAACCATAAAAGCAAGTGTTTAGAAAATTAACAACAACAAAAAAATGAAGATAAAAATGAAAAATAGGTTTATTAAAAATAATAAAACATTGAAATTTTGATTTTGAACTTGAATAATTCTTCATGTTGTGTTGTCGCGTTGCACCGCCGTGGTTAAAGAGCTGTGGTGCTAGCTCAATGTTGTGGCACGTAATGTCTGGTGCTGCGACGCAAAGCTCTGTGTCTCTTGGTTCTTTATTTTGATGCAGGATAGTCAACATTGAGGCATCATGTTCTTTTGTCTTTTGGCTTCTCTTATCTTCAATAGCACCAATTCAACATTGCGTCACTGGATCGTTGGTGCTGTGATTTTGAAGTTCGNTGTGTCTCTTGGTTCTTTATTTTGATGCAGGATAGTCAACATTGAGGCATCATGTTCTTTTGTCTTTTGGCTCCTCTTATCTTCAATAGCACCAATTCAACATTGCGTCACTGGATCGTTGGTGCTGTGATTTCAAGTTCTCAAGAAACTTCATATTTGTGAAACCCAACACAACGCCTAGGCATTGTGCACAACATAGCATGTTCCATTAACCTTCACCAAATCTTTAGTGGCTTTCCTGTACAAAAAAACAAGCAAATATAAAAGAAAATAATAATGATAATAAAACATATAAATAAGACTAAGTAATTAGGAAAATTTTTAGATATTTTCTCAACCTGCAGTTCTCCCAAAAATCATCAAATTTTCATGAAAGCGAGGCAAATATATATATATATATATATAAAGCTGCAATAAACTATGTCATGATTATAATATGTGGGCTATTGTTACACTAATTTTTTTTTCATTTATTTGAGTGAACTTAATATAAAATAGGCGCATGCCCAATATGCTAGATCTTGAACTCAAGATATATTGATTAACTGCCCGTTGTCACGGACAAAAAGTCCTAGGTATTGGGCCGAAAAATAATATTTAAGTTCTGGGCTGCCCACCACTCCAAAGAGCTCTTTTGGGAGGTGACACTATGCTCTCAACCAACAAGTTAAAGTAATTTTCAAAAATTAGAATTTATTAACACATAAAATTTGGGAAGATTTACATACTTATCGCTTGATTCAATGTATTTATATATATAGCAACAAAATTTTAATTTTTACATATATTTTCAATCATTTTTATGCATGAAAATTCACGTTTTACATTTTAAAAATTAAGATAGTGATATTTTTATGTGATATAAAAAATTTGAGACCTATTGATGTAAAAAATAAATTTAGAAGTTAGATATCTAAATACATGGTCGAGCCGAGCTGGACCGACTCAGCTCGATACGAATGGGTCGAGTTCGGATTGAAATCGGCTCGTGGCTCATCATGTTCAATTTCGAGTTAGCTCAGCTCGAGATTTAATCAAGTTCGATCTAACTTGAAATTAAATCGGGCTCCATTCGGCTCAAAAGAGAAACAAGATGACTCAAATTTGAGTTAGTTGGATCCGTTCTAGCTCAAAATAGGCTCGATCATGCTCAAAATTGAAACTTATTGCTCAAATTGAGCTATGTGGATCCATTATAGCTCAAAGCTCCTTATATTCGATTTTATTTGTTAGCATACATAATTTTTATATAGAAAAAATGAACTTAATAATGACGCATTCGCACACGTCATCAAAGTGCTCTTCAAAAGCGCGATTTTTAGNTATATATATATATATATATATATATATATATATATATATATATATATATATATATATATATATATAAAGCTGCAATAAACTATGTCATGATTATAATATGTGGTCTATTGTTATACTAATTTTTTTTCATTTATTTGGGTGAACTTAATATAAAATAGGTGCACGCCCAATATGCTAGAGCTTGAACTCAAGATATATTGATTAACTACCTATTGTCACGGACAAAAAGTCCCACATCGGCTAGGTATAGGGCCGAAAAATAATATTTAAGTTATGGGCTGCCCACCACTCTAAAGAGCTCTTTTGGGAGGTGACACTATGCTCTCAACCAACAAGTTAAAATGATTTTCATAAATTAGAATTTATAAACACATAAAATTTTGGAAGATTTACATACTTACCGCTTGATTCAATGTATTTATATATTTAGGATCAAAATTTCAATTTTTACATATATTTTCAGCGATTTTTATGCATGGAAATTCGTGTTTCATATTTTAAAAATTAAGATAGTGATATTTTTATGTGATATAAAAAATTTGGGACCTATTGATGTAAAAAATAAATTTAGAAGTTAGATATCTAAATACATGGTCGAGCCGAGCTAGACCGACTCAGCTCGATACGTATGGGTCGAGTTTGGATTGAAATTGGCTCGTGGCTCATCATGTTCAATTTCGAGTTAGCTCAGCTCGAGATTTAATCAAGTTCGATCTAACTTGAAATTAAATCGGGCTCCATTCGGCTCAAAAGAGAAACAAAATAACTCAAATTTGAGTTAGTTGGATCAGTTCTAGCTCGAAATAGGCTCGATCATGCTCAAAATTGAAACATATTGCTCAAATTGAGCTATGTGGATCCATTATAGCTCAAAGCTCGTCATATTCGATTTTATTGGTTAGCATAGATAATTTTTATATAGAAAAAATGAACTTAATAATGACGCATTTGCACACGTCATCAAAGCGCGCTCTTCAAAAGCGCGTTTTTTATACGCAAAAATCGAGAGCTCACCATATAAAAATTTGATTTTAAAATCAGATAAATTTCAGGGCCGCATCTTCTTCATGACGCAGGAGTGCAGCAGTGCGACGCGTCGATGCCCTAAGCTCGAGTGGACATGGCGGATAGGGCTTGCTGAACTTGTGGCTGGAAATTTTTCTTTTTGGTAGCGGTGGAAGAATCAGATTTCCCTAAAGCGATCTCGCCGTTTAGATTTTCATGCGTTCACATGGCGGACCTGCGCTATAAACCTACCGCCCCGCTTCTTTCGATGTTCTGTTCCGCTTTCTTTCCTCTCCGAGCCGTCGTGTTCTGAAAACCCTAATTTACAGCTTCGGTGCTCTTTTGTTACTTTGCTGTTTGCTTTGTGATTGGGAGAGTTTTCTGATATGTCGAGCGTGGCTTCGCAGTCGGCTAAATCCGTCCACGATTTCACCGTGAAGGTTAGTTGAATCGATCCTTAGATGTGTGTTTCTTGTTTATTTGGGATTATTTTTTTGAAGGTTTAATTTACCGGTTTAGGTGCTTTCTTCAGCATTGATTCTTTACTTCAGGTTTGCGAGTATTGAATTCTGGAGTGTAAAAGTGTGATTTTTCGTTGTAAAATTTATTCTGAATGTTTGATTTAGATGGATAAAAAATTTGTTTTTTGGATTGTTCTGAATCTGTTGTTGCTATTGGTGTCGAGGATAGACCCATTTGATTTTGTTTCTGAATTAATTACTTGGTTTTTGTGCGGATTGGCGTTTCAGAAGTTTCCTTCTTGATGCATGCGTGCATCATTTTTGTTGGTGAGTGAGTGAAAACCTATTTCAAACACTGAAAGTGAAAGAGCNTTATTTTTTTGAAGGTTTAATTTACCGGTTTAGGTGCTTTCTTCAGCATTGATTCTTTACTTCAGGTTTGCGGGTATTGAATTCTGGAGCGTAAAAGTGTGATTTTTCATTGTAAAAATTAATCTGAATGTTTGATTTAGATGGAGAAAAAAATTGTTTTTTGGATTGTTATGAATCTGTTGGTGCTATTGGTGTTGAGGATAGACTCATTTGATTTTGTTTCTGAATTAGTTACTTGGTTTTTGTGCGGATTGGAGTTTCAGAAGTTTCCTTCTTGATGTATGCGTGCATCATTTTTGTTGGTGAGTGAGTGAAAACCTATTTCAAACACTGAAAGTGAAAGAGCAAAAAAAAAAAAACAAAATAAAAGTAGGTCAATGCATATAAGCACACAAAAATCTTATACAAAATCACCTAATTTTATGTGATTGTGGAGGATGATAGTTCCAGTATATATTATACCTTCTAAAGATAATGCCCCCTCTTTATAAACAATACTTTAGACATTGGAAGCTACATTAAGGCTTGTTTGGGATCAATTTTGTTTATTGTTATTATTTTTTTTTTATTATTTTTTTTGTATGAACAAATTAACATATTTTTGAAAACACTCAAAAGAATTTTTAGGTAATGTGGACGTTTTTAGNTTTTTGTATGAACAAATTAACATATTTTTGAAAACACTCAAAAGAATTTTTAGGTAATGTGGACGTTTTTAGGAACAACTATACTGTAATAAAAAAGTTCAAATATGTTTTGTTTCAAATCAAAACATAATCAAAATATAATAAAAACAATAATCGAAAAAAAATGGAAATGATTTCAAATGGCCCCAAAGTTTCAAAGCTTTAATAAAATGATAAACAAATATTATATATGTTTTGAAGGCATCACACGTTCCACTTCTAACCCTCAGGATAGCTTTATTATATGCTAGCAAATTTTCTTCCTATCCAAAATTTATCATAAATGCCAAGTTTAATTGGGCTACATATATATCTCCATGAATTTTCTCCCCCAAAGCAAAGTTGGCTTCTTTGTTCTATATTGTTGGTTTTTTTACATCTCTGCAAATTTGATATGTAATTGATGATAGGTGGAGTTGCAATCAAACCAAGCCGAACAATCTGCACGTTTGTGCGTGCAAAGAGCTCAAGCAATGGAANTTGGCTTCTTTGTTCTATATTGTTGGTTTTCTTACATCTCTACAAATTTGATATGTAATTGATGATAGGTGGGGTTGCAAACAAACCAAGCCGAGCTGTGGAAGTGGTTGTTTAAGCTCGAGCTCATTTATTAAAAACTTTTTCAAGATCGTCTCAAGCTCGATTCTAGCTTCTGGGATACTATTCAGTTTCAGTTTATTTCATTCTTGTTCTAGCTTGATTTGAGCTCTATTTGAGCTTATTTTATTTTATGATTGTCGAGTTTTAAACGAACAACTCATTTAGCTTTTTCAATCTAAGCTTGCTAAGCAAGTATATAATAGCTTCAATTTAAAAATTTTATTGAATTTTAACAAGCCATGATGATCTTTTTGAGGCTACAAATTAAAATTATATTTATAGAAGTTTTTAAAGAAAGGTTAAAAATCTCGCCTCTTCAATCCAAACTGAACTATCTGCACGCTCGTGCGTGCAAAGAGCTCAAGCAATGGAGCTCTGTCTTTTCCTTTTAACAATAATGATGATAAATCTCCCTCAAATGTGAGATTAAATGTATATAACGGTGTGAAGTTTAAAGCTTCACTTGAAAGCCATATTAGTTTTAATTTGTGTTAGGTACTTGAAAGGTTGAAAACATAAATTTGTTTGTTTTTTTAACTAGTATGGAATTTCACATGAAATTTACCATTAAATTATATTAATACGAGGTTTCATGTTAAAACTTGGAAGTGTCTTTTTTTCTTTTAATATGGTTATTATAGTTAGTTTTTTAATTATCTTTTAATTAATAATATAAAAAATTAATTTAATTTTAAATATTTTAATAACTTTTATTCAAATTTTACTTATATTTTTATATTAGGCTTTACGTTAATATCGTGTTTTAATTGAGTTTTTTAACGATCACAAGTTTTAAATGATATTCTTCATAATTATAGATAAGAAGATGTGCATATATGCACGACAGGATCGTGGGGATTGATGTTCTTATTAGAAAATTGGATATGCATGCCAAAACCGAAAAGAATTGATGGAAATTCTTATGTGATGTAAGAAACCAAACAATAAAACCGTCCCATGGATGGAACAAACCGAATTAAGGTAGAAACTCCGGTAAAATGGATGGATGGAGGTAAACCTTGACCCAATGCTCAACTCAAACAAGAACGTTGGTATAAAACCACAACTCTATGCTTGACGTGAGTAAAGAACCTTGGTACAATGGGAGACGCCACAAACGGGGTGGAAATCCACTTGATAAGTCGGGAAAGAACTCCTTAGGCGATGACCTAGAGTTCCGTTGGAATCTTAAGGAAACCGTGGGAGACAACCCAAATGTAAGTTTTTTTTTTTTTGGCAAGAATCAGAAGTTTCCTTCTCATTTAACATAAGACCTATATATAGGCTAAAGCTTACAATAAAACAAAAGAGAAGATAAATATCTTCTAAAACAAATGAAAATTACATCAATTTGACATGCAAGCCATTATTAAACCACAATAAAAATATAAAATATCCAACCATAATAATTTGACTCCTTTATCGTTGGGCTTGGAATAAGTTGATAAATCTTTGTGGTTCTTTTTCCTTAGATCCTCATGAATTGGTTTGAGTCCAAGCCTCCTGGACTAATCCATTAAGAGCTTATTTCACCCTCTTTGTACATCTAGTAATTGACTCACATGGAACTTGAATTAAATATTCTCTTGAAGTCGTGTCATTGCCATNGTTTGAGTCCAAGCCTCCTGGACTAATCCATTAAGAGCTTATTTCACCCTCTTTGTACATCTAGTAATTGACCCACATGGAACTTGAATTAAATCTTCTCTTAAAGTCGTGTCATTGCCACCATGCTATCATTTGCATCATTCCCCTCCTCTTGAAAAAGATTTGTCCTCAAATCAGTGCCTTCATCAAAAGGACTTAAATCAGTAACATTGAAAGTGGCACTCACATTATACTTACCTGATAAATCCAGCTTGTAGGCATTGTTGTTGATACGCTCAAGTACTTGGAAAGGACCATCTCCTCTTGGAAGTAGTTTGGAATGCCTTTNGACTTAAATCAGTAACATTGAAAGTGGCACTCACATTATACTTACCTGATAAATCCAGCTTGTAGGCATTGTCGTTGATATGCTCAAGTACTTGGAAAGGACCATCTCCTCTTGGAAGTAGTTTGGAATGCCTTCGTTATGGAAATATTTTCTTTCTCAAGTGTAACCAGACCCAATCTCCAGGTTCTAATATCATTTTGTGTCGCCCCTTGTTGGCATGTTTTTCATATTGCTTTGTTCTTTTTTCAATATTTAGTCGTGCCTTCTCATGTATCTGCTTTACAAACAGCCTTTTTCTTACCATCCAAGTTAACATGCTCAGAAACAGATAATGGAATTAAATCAAATGGCGTTAAAGGATTAAAACCATAAACAATTTCAAAAGGTGAAAATTTAGTAGCAGAATGAATGCCCTCTTATGAGCAAACTCAACATGCGGTAAACAATTTTCCCATGTTTTGATATTTTTTTTTATGATTGCCCTTAACAAATTAGACAAAGTCCTATTTACTACTTCAGTTTGACCATCAGTGTGTGGGTGACAAGTAGTAGAAAACAGTAATTTTNCAAATGGCGTTAAAGGATTAAAACCATAAACAATTTCAAAAGGTGAAAATTTAGTAGCAGAATGAATAGCCCTCTTATAAGCAAACTCAACATGTGGTAAACAATTTTCCCATGTTTTGATATTTTTCTTTATGATTGCCCTTAACAAATTAGACAAAGTCCTATTTACTACTTAAGTTTGACCATCAGTGTGATGGTGACAAGTAGTAGAAAACAATAATTTTGTTCCTAACTTACACCACAAGGTCTTCCAAAAGTAACTCAAAAACTTAGGATCTCCATCAAAAACAATTATTTTAGGCATACCATGTAATCTTATAATCTTCTTAAAGAACAAATCTATAATATTAGAAGCATCATCAGTTTTGTGACATGGAATAAAAAGTGTCNGTAATTTTGTTCCTAACTTACACCACAAGGTCTTCCAAAATTAACTCAAAAACTTAGGATCTCTATCAAAAATAATTATTTTAGGCATACCATGTAATCTTATAATCTCCTTAAAGAACAAATCTGTAATATTAGAAGCATCATCAGTTTTGTGACATGGAATAAAATGTGTCATTTTGGAAAATCGATCCATCACCACAAAAATTGAATCTCTACCACGTTTAGTCTTAGGCAAACCTAGCACAAAGTCCATAGAAATATCAATCCAAGGTGCATTAGGAATTGATAAAGGAGTATACAAACCGTGGGGTTGCACTCGAGATTTAGCTTGTCGACATGTGACACACCTACCACAAATCCTCTCGACATCCCGCCTTATGTGTGGCCAATAGAAGTGTTCCTGCAAAACAACTAAAGTCTTTGCAACTCCAAAATGTCCCATTAGTCCCCCTCCATGAGATTCTTGTACAAGCAATTCTCGCAAAGAACTTTTAGGCACACATAACTTATTTTCTCGAAATAGCATCATGTTTAAGAAATTTATCGCAAACAGTTTTATCACAAGCTCGATATTCATTACAAAAATCAACATCATCATAGTATAAATCTTTAATATGTTCAAAATCAAGTAAATTTACATCAAGAGTAGAAAGTAATGCATACCTTCGAGAAAGAGCGTCAGCAACCTCATTTTCCTTACCTTGCTTGTATCGAATGACATAAAGAAATGTCACAATGAACTCCACTCAACGAGCATGCCTTTTGTTTAGCTTGTGTTGACCTTTCAAGTGCTTCAAAAACTCATGATCAGTGTGAATCAAGAACTCCTTATGCCAAAGGTAGTGCTGCCAAGTTTCCAAGGCTCTAACCAATGCATACATCTCCTTGTCATAAGTTGAATAGTTGTGGCAGTCGAACACTAATTCCATCTTTTCCCATTCAAGATAGGCTTCAGGATTGTTTTTGCCTTGAAAAGAAGGAATGCACATCTTAATACCTGCCAAGCTGTTATCGTCTCTATTCCTAATGTCTCTAGCTTGTCCACCATAACGTCTTCTCTCAACAAATAAATCCCTATTGTTCTCTTCATCAAATCCAGCCTCATAATATTCTTTATCCTCCTTCCTCTCTCCACTCAGTGGAACTCTCTCCCTTTGTCGATTGGAAACATTTCGTGGCTGTCTTTGTTAGATTTCTCCCTCTACCCGTTCCAATCTTTCATGAATTTGCTCTAACTCAACTCTCATCATTCTTCTGATCTCTCCCACCAATGCTTGAAATTGGAGATTAGGAACGGCAAGTTGCCTTTCCTCTTCTTCAAAATTCGTTTGGGACATGATTGAGGACCTACAATGAAGGTAGCTAAGCAATAATTCAAAATTAACAACACAAATCAAATTCTAAATTACTACAATTAAGGAAAATCCGAAATGCTAAGCAAAACATTGAGATGATGATAATGAAATACAAATTTTGATATATTGAATCAAAACAAAAGCACTACTAAACTGATTGGGACAATCATATCAAGAACGAGAAATGATATAAAAAACAATAAGAATATCAACAAAGAAATAAAAATAATACAAATCACATCAAGATGATTTGTATTTCAAAAAAACGAAAATAAGAAAAAATGAAAAATAAAAAAGTTCACATCAAGAACAACTAGAATATCAACAAAGAAATAAAAATAACAAGATCACATCAAGATGATTTGTATTTTAAGAACGAAAATAAAAAGAAATGAAAATTTAAAAAAAGTTTACATCAAGAATAACATTTATCATAAAGAATATCAAGAACTAGATGATTTGAACAAAAANGTTTTTTAACGATCACAAGTTTTAAATGATATTCTTCATAATTATAGATAAGAAGATGTGCATATATGCACGGCAGGATCGTGGGGATTGATGTTCTTATTAGAAAATTGGATGTGCATGCCAAAACCAAAAAGAATTGATGGAAATTCTTATGTGATGTAAGAAACCAAACAATAAAATCGTCCCATGGATGGAACAAACCGAATTATAGGTAGAAACTCCGGTAAAATGGATGGATGGAGGTAAACCTTGACCCAATGCTCAACGCAAACAAGAACGTTGGTATAAGACCACAACTCTATGCTTGACGTGAGTAAAGAACCTTGGTACAATGAGAGACGCCACAAACGGGGTGGAAATCCACTTGATAAGTCGGGAAAGAACTCCTTAGGCGATGGCCTAGAGTTCCGTTGGAATCCTAAGGAAACCGTGGGAAACAACCTAAAATGCAAGTTTTTTTTTTTTTTGGCAAGAATCAGAAGTTTCCTTCTCATTTAACATAAGGCCTATATATAGGCTAAAGCTTACAATAAAACAAAAGAGAAGATAAATATCTTCTAAAACAAATGAAAACTACATCAATTTGTCATGCAAGCCATTGTTAAACCACAATAAAAATACAAAATATCCAACCATAATAATTTGACTCCTTTATCGTTGGGCTTGGAATAAGTTGATAAATCTTTGTGGCNTATATATATATATATATATATATATATATATATATATATAAAGCTGAAATAAACTATGTCATGATTATAATATGTTGTTACACTATTTTTTTTTTCATTTATTTGAGTGAACTTAATATAAAATAGGCACATGCCCAATATGCTAGATCTTGAACTCAAGATATATTGATTAACTGCCTATTGTCACGGATAAAAAGTCCCACATCGGCTATGTATAAGGCCGAAAAATAATATTTAAGTTCTGGGCTGCCCACCACTCCGAAGAGCTCTTTTGGGAGGTGACACTTTGTCTCGACCAACAAGTTAAAATAATTTTCATAAATTAGAATTTATAAACACATAAAATGTTGGAAGATTTACGTACTTACCGCTTGATTCAATGTGTTTATATATATAGCACCAAAATTTCAATGTTTACATATATTTTCAGCCATTTTTATGCATGGAAATTCGAGTTTCACATTTTAAAAATTAAGATAGTTATATTTTTATGTGATTTAAAAAATTTGAGACCTATTGATGTAAAATATAAATTTAGAAGTTAGATATCTAAATACTTGGTCGAGCCATGCTGGACCGGCTCAGCTCGATACAGATGGGTTGAGTTCGGATTGAAATCGACTCGTGGCTCATCATGTTTAATTTCGAGTTAGCTCAGCTCGAAATTTAATCAAGTTCGATCTAACTTGAAATTAAATCGGGCTCCATTCGGCTCAAAAGAGAAACAAGATGACTCAAATTTGAGTTAGTTGGATCCGTTCTAGCTCGAAATAGGCTCGATCATGCTGAAAATTGAAACATATTGCTCAAATTGAGCTATGTGAATCCATTATAGCTCAAAGCTCGTTATATTCTTTTTTATTTGTTAGCATACATAATTTTTACATAGAAAAAATAAACTTAATAATGACGCATTCGCACACGTCATCAAAGCGTGCTCTTCAAAAGCGCGGTTTTTATACGCAAAAATCGAGAGCTCACAATATAAAAATTTGATTTTTAAAATCAGATAAATTTCAGGGCCGCATCTTCTTCATTACGCAGGAGTGCAGCAGTGCGACGCGTCGATGCTTTGGCCGCCTACGTGACGCCTAAGTTCGAGTCGACATGGCGGACAGTTAGGGCTTGCTGAACTTGTGGCTGGAAATTTTTCTTTTTGGTAGCGGTGGAAGAATCAGATTTCCCTAAAGCGATCTCGCCGCTTAGATTTTCATGCGTTCACATGGCGGACCTGCGCTATAAACCTACCGCCCCGCTTCTTTCGATGTTCTGTTCCGCTTTCATTCCTCTCCGAGCCGTCGTGTTCTGAAAACCCTAATTTACAGCTTCGGTGCTCTTTTGTTAGTTTGCTGTTTGCTTTGTGATTGGGAGAGTTTTCTGATATGTCGAGCGTGGCTTCGCACTCGGCTAAATCCGTCCACGATTTCACCGTGAAGGTTAGTTGAATCGATCCTTTAGATGTGTGTTTTTTGTTTATCTGGTATTATTTTTTTGAAGGTTTAATTTACCGGTTTAGTGCTTTCTTCAGCATTGATTCTTTACTTCAGGTTTGCAAGTATTTGAATTCTGGAGTGTAAAATTGTGATTTTTCGTTGCAAAAGTGAGATTTTTCGTTGTAAAATTTATTCTGAATGTTTGATTTAGATGGAGAAAAAATTTATTTTTTGGATTGTTCTGAATCTGTTGTTGCTATTGGTGTTGAGGATAGACCCATTTGATTTTGTTTCTGAATTAATTACTTGGTTTTTGTGCGGATTGGAGTTTCAGAAGTTTCCTTCTTGATGTATGCGTGCATCTTTTTTGTTGGTGAGTGAGTGAAAACCTATTTCAAACACTGAAAGTGAAAGAGCAAAAAAAAAACAAAATAAAACTAGGTCAATGCATATAAGCTCACAAAAATTTTATACAAAATCACCTAATTTTATGTGATTGTGGAGGATTATAGTTCCAGTATATATTATACCTTCTAAAGATAATGCCCCCTCTTTATAAACAATACTTTAGACATTGGAAGCTACATTAAGGCTTGTTTGGGATCAATTTTGTTTATTGTTATTAATTTTTTTTAATTTATTTTTTTTTGTATGAACAAATTAACATATTTTTGAAAACACTCAAAAGAACTTTTAGGTATGTGGATGTTTTTAAAAACAACTATACGGTAGTAAAAAAGGACAAATATGTTTTTTTTCAAATCAAAACATAATCAAAATATGATAAAAACAATAATGGAAAAAAAAAAAAATGGAAGTGATTTCAAATGGCCCCAATGTTTCAAAGCTTTAATAAAATGATAAACAAATATTATATAAGTTTTGAAGGCATCACACGTTCCACTTCTAACCCTTAAGATAACTTTATTATATGCTAGCAAATTTTCTTCCTATCCACAATTTATCATAAATGCCAAGTTTAATTGGGCTACATATATATCTCCATGAATTTTCTCCCCCAAATCAAAGTTGGCTTCTTTGTTCTATATTGTTGGTTTTCTTACATCTCGACAAATTTGATATGTAATTGATGATAGGTGGAGTTGCAAACAAACCAAGCTGAGTTGTGGAAGTGGTTGTTTAAGCTCGAGCTCATTATTAAAAACTTTTTCAAGTTTGTTTCGAGCTTGATTCTAGCTTCTGGGATACTATTCAATTTCGGTTTATTTCATTCTTGTTCTAGCTTGATTTGAGCTTATTTTATTTTATGATTGTCGAGTTTTAAACAAACAACTCATTTAGCCTTTTCAAACTAAGCTTGTTAAGCAAGTAGATAATAGCTTCAATTTAAAAATTTTATTGAATTTTAACAAGCCATGATAATCTTTTTGAGGCTACAAATTAAAATTATATTTTTAGAAGTTTTTAAAGAAAGATTAAAAATCCCGCCTCTTCAACCCAAACTGAACAATTTGCATGCTCGTGCGTGCATCGAGCTCAAGCAATGGAGCTCTGTCTTTTCCTTTAAACAATAATGATTATAACTCTCCCTCAAATGTGAGATTAAATGTATATAACGGTGTGAAGTTTAAAGCTGCACTTGAAAGCCATATTAGTTTTAATTTGTGTTAGGTACTTGAAAGGTTACAACAACAACAACAACAACAAAGTCTTAATCTCACTATGTGGGGTACTTGAAAGGTTGAAAACATAAATTTGTTTGTTTTTTTAATTAGTATGAAATTTCACATGAAATTTACATTTTCATAAATTATATTAATACGAGGTCTCATGTTAAAACTTGGAAGTGTCTTTTTTCTTTTAATTTGGTTATTATAGTTAGTTTTTTAATTATATTTTAATTAATAATATAAAAAATAATTTAATTTTAAATATTTTAATAACTTTTATTTCAATTTTACTTATATTTTTATATTAGGCTTTACATTAATACCGTGTTTTAATTGAGCTTCTTAACGATCACAAGTTATAAATGATATTCTTCACAATTATAGATAAGACAAGTAATGAAGTGTTCAAACTTGTGTATTTAACAACTGACTATTTATAGAAATACTTAAGCTTATTCAATTTGTTCGGTAAATGATTATGAACAAGCTGTAATTGAGATAAGCCACGAGTAGTATGTCAAACACTCTGTTCAATTGCAACCATGGTTACTATGGACAATTTCTTAATTGTTCTAAATTTGTGATGCTATTAGTAGGAATTTAGCAATGTGCCTAATGGGCCGTTTGGTTTGAACTAAAATGGGTGTAATATATTTGAAATGCAAGGGATTTGAAACTTTTGGTATTTGGTTTGAAGTAAATGTAATATAGATTACAATTTCAACGAATTCCAAACTCACTCTATAATTTGTTCCAAGCTCAAGTAAGTTGGCTTAGTTCCGAATATCCCAAGGCACGGTAGTTGTTGTAATTCATAGCTTCTGCCATTACCACCACTCATGTCCATTGTTGTTGCTGCCACGTATAGCCGCTGCTCACCACACTTGCTGTCGATTGCTTGTTGGGGCGGCCATTGCCATCACCGGTTACCGCCGCTGCCGGCTCAGCATTCCACCAATCATTAACTGCCAACCAGTTATATTGTTAACTTTACATTGAATTCACTAAACTATTATCCAAACTCAAGGAAATAATCTTCTATATTTGTTTTACACAATCAAATAATTTTAAAACATTTTGAATATACCACATTTCAATTATTTTGTATTCCTTTTACTCAATCTTTCTTTTTCCTCAAATCAATCGCCCCCTAAGTTTGAGTTGATCGTTGGGGGTGGTGATTGCTTGTTTGTTGAAAATGAGTGTTAAAGCTCTATTTTTTATTTTTATTTTTTTTGGTTTTTAGGATGCTCGTGGTGAAGATGTTGACCTCAGCATCTACAAGGGCAAGGTTCTGCTCATTGTTAATGTCGCGTCTCAATGGTATTCGAGCTTCTCCTTGCTGACTATATCTTGCTATTTACTTTTTAAAAAAAATACTTTCAAGTTTTCAGCTTCTGAACTTAATGATTTNGTGAAGATGTTGACCTCAGCATCTACAAGGGCAAGGTTCTGCTCATTGTTAATGTCGCGTCTCAATGGTATTTGGGCTTCTCCTTGCTGACTATTTCTTGCTATTATTTAAAAAAAAAATACTTTCAAGTTTTCAGCTTCTGAACTTAATGATTATCTGATGCAGTGGGTTAGCAAACTCAAATTATACTGAGTTGACTCAATTGTATGACAAGTACAAGGATAAAGGTAATCCCTTTATTCAATGTATCAGCTTGGAAGTTCCAATTTTTCTATCTCTATATTCTGATTATGTTGTTTATTTATCAGCTGTTGCTTACTATAAATAATAAATTTTAGTAGGATTCAGAAGCTAGATTTCTTTGTGCTTTACCTTATAACATAATACTAAAATTTACTCTTGCATGGACATACGCTGCAAAGTAGTTTATACTGTATTTGCTGAAAAAAATTTCTTAAGGGCATAGGGATCGCATTTTTAAACCCACTTGACTTTATTTTGAACTTATTAACTTAAGAGGCATTTATGCATATAGCACCCTATTTCTATGTTTTTACATATCTAACACCTTAACATTACTTTTTACTTTTCTTCCACCCAAATTTTTTATATCACTTAGAAATACCATTATTATAACTTTTACAAAGTGAAATACAACTTTTCAAGCATAGGTAAGGGGGCATATTTGTAAAAATGAAGTTTAGGAAATACATAGGAATTGAGTGGGTATGTATGTAAATCTTCCTTAAATGCATAGCCAAGTAAAATTCCACATTTTTCAAAAGAAGTGTAAAATTTGATTGTAGTTATTTTGAAAAATTGGGACAATAGGTTTTTTAACAACTATCATTCTTAAGTAGCCTTAGGGTGTGTTTGTTTGGGCTTTTAAAATCGTGTTTTGAAGTCAACCAAGTTTTAGGGGTGTTTGATTCGCGCGGTCAGGTCAACCTCTATTTTGCATGAACTCCGTTTTAGTTTAGATCATGACGGCAGGAGCCACTATGTGTCCCACATTTTGTTTTTTTTTGCCTGATTTACGGAGAGCCTCGAGTTCGTGTCCTTACCCACCCACTTGAGTTCATGCAGAATTGGAGACTCTTGATGTAAGGTAAGATGCTAGCGGTCTAACTCGGCATGGCAATGAGGTTCCTATTGGGAAGGTCTCAAGAATGGAGGGAGCTATTCGATGCCCTAGCTCGAGCCCCTGTTCTCTCCTTTGCAGGAGTTCTCATTGCCATGTTGAATCCTTGTTGGAATAAAAGCTGCAGGAGTTGAGGTTGTCCCTGGATGCTAATGGGACGCTTGTCTTGACCTCACTGTCAGCCACGTCGCCTACTCATCTCTCGCCGGAAGGCCCGGATCCACGATGACAACTTTTTTTTCGTCAGCTCCGCCTTCTTCTCCTTAATGTTATTGCATTTCTGAACATCAACAGTTTTGCTGAAATGCTTATTTACTTTGATGGTTTTTATGCCCTAAGTTTCGTTCTGGCTTTTGATTTGGGTTTTATGGGGTTTCTTCTATGCAGGGAAATGTAATTATTAGCTGGAGAGGGGTTTAAATTGCCACTTATTTCTGTTTTTTTTCTAATATTTCTGTCATAATGATTTGATTCAAATTAATGCTGGAGTCATAGTGCTTATCAGTTGATACGATGATCTTAAAATTGTAAGGCAAATGACATGCTTTAGATTATGGTTGTAGATGCTGCACGTCTAAAGCTTCCCAATTTTTACCTAAACTAGTATGATTATTGATTGAATTACACACATTCTCACTTTTTATAATGAAAATTTGCATACATAACACTACAAAAATGCTTATTTAGAAATTTAAACTAGTATGTTTATGTATCATTGAGTGCGGAGAATTTATACATCGAAAATAAGTATGAATTCTATATCATATTTACAAAGGAGTATTCCAAACTTTTGTCCATAGATAACACTTTCAAAACTGTATTTTTCAAACATAACTAGTTCTTCTGAAACAATAACTTTTGAACAACAGATTTTCAACAGTAGCTTTTGAATTGAAATTTCGCACAACAACAACCGAAACAAACACACTCTTAGACTTAAAAAGCTGCCGCTCACATAAATTTTTGAACAACAATAAAGTCGCACGAAAATTGAAGTGCGTACAGATCCAAATGAGCAAAATGTCAGAAATAAACCCTTGATTATTTACATGGTGCTATTTTAGTTTCGTGAAATGTGGGCTATTTTTGTTCCAATGTCTATAAATGTGCCAAATTATGTCTTATATTCTTTTAATACAAGCTAAAATAGTCTCAAGAAAGAACTATTCTATTTTAGTCCCCAATTAAGACTGTCTCGAGACTATATTGACATTTTTATAGAATAAGTCTAAAATGGCTTCTTGTAAAGAGTTAGTGGACTATTTTTTACAATTTTCTCGATCTTAAATATGATGCTACTCAAGTAAATATTTGAAGAACAACAATAATAAAGATGCCGGAAAATAGAATTGTGGACAAATCTAAATCAGTGAAGTTTCAAAATATTCCCTTGACTATTTACATGGGGCTATTTTAAGTTTTAAAGTTCATAATGTGTCNTAAATATTTGAAGAACAACAATAATAAAGATGCCGGAAAATAGAATTGTGGACAAATCTAAATCAGTGAAGTCTCAAAATATTCCCTTGACTATTTACATGGGGCTATTTTAAGTTTTAAAGTTCATAATGCGTTATATTAGATCTCATACTCTTCTAATATTAGATGTCATACTCTTCTAATATTGGCACAAACAGTCCAAGGACTGACTATTTTAGTCCCCAATTAAGACAGTTCGGCGACTAAATTGACACTTTTATAAACTCCAAGACTAAAATGGCTCCCTCNATTAGATGTCATACTCTTCTAATATTGGCACAAACAGTCCAAGGACTGACTATTTTAGTCCCCAATTAAGACTGTTCGGCGACTAAATTGACACTTTTATAAACTCCAAGACTAAAATGGCTCCCTGGAACGAGTTAGAGGACTAGTTTGACACCTTTCTCGATATGAAACTCGCTTACATCTATGAACACTTGTTTTTTCTTTCAATTATTCATGGTTTTTTTTGGTCTTTGTAGGTCTGGAANGCCTGATGGCCGTTTGGTTTGAACTAAAATGGGTGTAATATATTTGAAATGCAAGGGATTTGAAACTTTTGGCATTTGGTTTGAAGTAAATGTAATATAGATTAAAATTTCAACGAATTCCAAACTCACTCTATAATTTATTCCAACTCAAGCAATTTGGCTTAGTTCCGAATATATCCCATGGCACGGTAGTTGCTGTAATTCATAGCTTCTGCCATTACCACCACTCATATCCATTGTTGCTACTGCCACGTATAGCCGCTGCTCACCACACTTGCTGTCGACTGCTTATTGGGGCGGCCATTGCCATCACCGGTTACCGCCGCTGCCGGCTCAGCATGCCGCCAATTGTTAACTGCCAACCAGTTATATGGTTAACTTTACATTGGATTCACTAAACTATTATCCAAATTCAAGAAAATAATCTTCTATATTTGTTTTACACAATCAAATAATTTTAAAACATTTTGAATATACCACATTTCAATTATTTTGTATTCCTTTTACTCAATCTTTCTTTTTCCGCAAATCAATCGCCCCCTAAGTTTGAGTTAATCGTTGGGGGTGCTGATTGCTTGTTTGTTGAAAATGAGTGTTAAAGCT
>JXCR01120005.1:0-11892 GCA_002079205.1 Phalaenopsis hybrid cultivar | reverse complement strand
AATTTTAATTTAATTTTATAATTATTTATTGATTTTTTAGTGATTTAATTAAATGGAAAATAAGTTTTAGTCATAAAAATTATTTTTAACATTTTTATTAAACCTCCCTAAGCCCAGAGAACTCAGAGAAACAAATTTTATATTTTGATGCNAGAGAACTCAGAGAAACAAATTTTATATTTTGATGCTTTTTTAATTTATTTATTATAATTATTTTAATGAAAATTAAGAAAAATACATTTTAGGCCTTTAAAAATTTATATTTAACTTAGGAAAATTGTGAAAAATAATTTAATGAGTCCCAAGTGATCAGGAAACCATTAGGAACATTTTGAAACACTTTTGTATTTTTGGAATTTTTAAATATTTTTAATTTAAAATATTGCTAAAAAATAAAGTATTTTCTCAAAAATAATTTTTATTTTTTCTAAGAGCACCCGATCATAAGGAACTCAGAAAATCACTTTTCATAATTTTTCCAAGTATATTTAATTTAATATAATTATTTTAGTACAAAAATATAATTATTTTAATACAATTTATACACATTTAATTAATTATAGAAATATACAAGACTATGCAGGCCATCATGATATTTTTCTCATGCTTGTTTGACAATAGGAAACCTAATGATATTTTAATTTATATAATTAATTTAACCAACATAGTCATCCAAGCTTGAAAATTAAGGTTAGAAGCACAGAGATGCTCTCTGACATTGAAAAAATCAGAGGACATCCCCTCCGCCATGAGAACAGTCTCTAAAAATTGCAAGCCAAAATGAACAATATTTAATCATAATGAATTAAAATACCACAGAGGCTATTTAATTAATTAAAAATCATTGAGTTAAGAAATAATTTTTATTTTTCATCCACATTTTTCTCATTTGTTCATTGAACAATAGTGTTTTTTATTTTATTTTTATGATTTTTCTGTGAAATGATATGAATTTTTGAAGTTCTGATATTAATTTAATTCAATAAATTTTGATTTTTCTATTTAAACCACATGGCGCCACGCAATCCTCGGCATAATTGAAGCCTCCACGTGGTGTATTCTCATTTAGCAGTGTTATCCTAATCAACTCTGACTCGGACCGCTGTTCATGCACCAAAAGCTCGTCCAATACATACGCGATCAGACGACTCTCCGTGATCGCCCCCAATGGTTAGAGCTCGTGAACCGCACGACTTCTATACCTAAGATCTCAATTGATACTCAACCAAATCACATGGGGTTTGTTCATACACCTTCATCTACTCAAGACAAACACATCTAATTTAACCTAATTTAACCAAAACCTAATTTGAGTTCAACCTAACTTGAGCTCAAGTTAATTCAAACATTAGGTTCAACCCACATTGAACCTAACTTGAACTCAAGTTAACCCAAACATTAGGTTTAACCCACATTGAACCTAATTTAACTAAACCTAATTTGAGTTCAACCTAACTTGAACTCAAGTTAACTCAAACATTTGGTTCAACCCACATTGAACCTAACTTACCAAAACTTAACTTGAGTTTAACCTAACTTGAACTCAAGTTAACGCTAACATTAAGTTCAACCCACATTAAACTTAACTTAACCAAAACTTAACTTGAGTTTAACCTAACTTGAACTTGTTAACCCAAACATTAGGTTCAACCCACATTGAACCTAATTTAACCAAACCTAATTTGAGTTCAACTTAATTGTGATCATTAATATAAAGGGTCTACCAACATTGACGTCTTTGGACATACATAGGGTTATTAAAACCTTAAAAATTGAAATAACCCTCAAAGCACTCCTTTTGGAGTTTAACAATGACAATACCCTAACTGATCAGATTAATGGTGACAAACCCTAATATGGTCAAATTTTGACTTAATGGTCACCATAATGATCATAAAGTCAACATTGACATTTAGATGATCCAATTGGACAACTTTGACCCAAATAGTCAATTTTGGTCAAACCGGTCAACTTTGGTTAATTTGGACCAATGAATCAGTTCAAACCCTAAAAATGGTCAAATTGAATTATTTGATCATTTTAAAACACCAAAATGGTCAAATTGGACCATTTGGTCAACTACAGACACCATTGACCAACTATTGGTCAAAATGACTAAAGTGAACCTCCATGGTCACCGGTTTGACCTTTTGATCATTTATAGACCCAAATGACCACCATATGGTCAAGACAACACAATATGGTTAATTTGACCATTCTGGCCAACTTTGGTCAACTCTGGTCAAACCTAAGTCATATCCCCAAGACCTCATGACTAACCTAGCCATGACAAGGTTAGAAAAGTCATATTGGTCAACTCTACACCTAAATGGGTCAACTATGTCAACCTAGTCAACTCTGGTTAACCATAGTCAACCTGGTCAACTTTGGTCAAAATATTTAATTTTGAACCAAATTGGTGAAATTGGTCAAATGGTCAACACCCAAAATCATTTTGACCAATTTATGAGTTAATATTATAATTTCCTACATTTTTGATTAATTACATAATTAATTTAAAATGAATTTATGAGCATTTAACCCTAAATTCAATGACATCAAACATGACATCTAAAATCCATAAACAATTTTCAAAATTAAATTGAACACATGAAGGGTCATTTAATAGGTCATCAGACCTATTATAACCCATGACACATCATCCTTGATAAAAGACAAGAAAAAAAAAACTTTATGGGGTAATCATGAAGGGAGGAACTTATGTGTAATTTCTTCGTGAATGATGGAATGAAAGGGTTGTAAGCTCATCTTACACCTCCATCACCCTCCAATGAAAAAGAGACTTGTACCAACCTCATTTTCCCATGATTAAGGTAATCATGAGCTTAACATAATGAAGGATGATGAGGAAGGGTATGTGTCATCCCTTCCTCAACATCATCAAATGACCCACAAATTTCACTTGGTGAAGGCTCTATCAGACTAGTTAAGTTGCCACTCACACCACCCAAACTTGCCAATGGACGATGACCAAAATTGAAGCTCAAATTTTAAACCTAAATGAAGATTTCCAAAGATAATTGATATAGTGTTTTATCCATATGATGATTACCTTTAGAACTTATCCTCAGATCATTCTAAGGATAGAATCTACCTTCCCTGCATAGCCTTGAACCATTTAGCCACCATTAATGGCTATAAAGGAGCTTGTCGTGAGCTTCCTTAAGGGGAGAGGAGGATACAATGCTTAATAGAGGAAACATTCAACAGTGAAGTTCTTCCCTATCATCTAGGCAATTGATTCCCAATAGAATCATGCCTTGAAGCTCACTTTATCCTCCCAATTTCTTTGCCCAAAAACAGGACCATTTTTGGGTTTGACATAAACCCCCTCAAAATTCCAAATTAACACCTCCGAATCCATCCCTGACCTCAGAAAGGAAGAATCCAATTGAAATTGGCCCTTCCCATAGGCTCAAACCTACCTCAAGCCCAAACCATGGCACCTCCCGACCGAACTCATACATAGACCTAATTTCGTCTCAAATTGAGGTGGGGCAAAGCTTTCTGATCTCAAGGAGAAGATTTATAACAATTTAAATCAAGATTTCATCAACTCAGACCAAGGTATGGACATTTTGACATAAACCTCGCTCGACTTTGGTCATTTGTGAAACAAAATATTTCAAAACCCATATGTTACCATATGGATGGGTTCCCCTTCTCACGATGAAGCTTTAGGAAGAAACCTCACTCAAGTTTATGAAGAATCAAGTGAGATATTGTCCCTACAAGATGGACGGCTAGCGGGATAGGTCCGTTTGGAGAAGATAAACAGATGCCATCAATTTTTTTGAATTAAAAATGGACGGCTGTGATTTGTTTGGACGACAGATCCGTCCATATAAAACCATCCAAACCGCGGAAAACTTGGTTTCCACGTGTTAAACCCACGCAAATAGAATCATGCCGCGTGGTTTTAGATGGGTCCCATGATTCAGTCAGCCGCCACACGTAAATTCCTTTAAGTAGATATTCAGAAAATTCATAAAATGACCAAATCTTCAAAAATTCATATCTTGACATACAAAAATCACAAAAATAAAACAAAAATACCTCTGACCTCAAGACAATGAGTAGAATATTTTGGACAAAAAAATTAGAATTTAATTAATTATACTTAATTTTTAATTAATTAATTACTCTCTAGAGTAATTTAATTATTAAAAATTATTTATAATTTTAAAAAATTCTAAAAATTTTAGGGAATTATCTATAAATCCTTAGAAACCTGCCATATTTTTTCCAAGGCCAGAAAACTCTCTAGACGTCAATTTCTTTTTTTCTTTCAAAATTTATAATTATCTTTAAAATAATTATAAAAATTGAGGAAATTGAAAATTAAAATCAGAAATGGTTAGAAAACTTAGAGTGACATTTTTGAACTCTAAAATGACAAATTTTTAACCATATATAAATTTAAAAATGACATTTCATTTCTATGGTTAAATTTGTAAAAATAAAAAATTACATATTCACCCTAGTCTTCTTTTGGCTTGGATACTAGCCTTAGTGACACTTAGAGTTAACCAAACTCAAATCCTAAGACCCAAATGACATAGGATCTAATTCACATCCTCATGACCTTTGAGTCAACCCCTTAGAGTCAATATGGCAAGATATTTAAACCCAAACTTGATCTGAATTCAAGTTAAATCAAACAAAGCACTTAGATTTCATCTAGCCGAACCCAAAACTCTAATTAGGTTTAAACCACCTTTAGACCTTATTAAGTCAAGTAAACCTTAACTACATTAGGTTTAACTTAATACAAACCTAGTTAGGTTTAAACCAACTTTAATCCTAATTAAACCTAGTTAAACATTAACTACATTAGGTTTAACTCAATACACACCTAATTAGGTTTAAACCACATTTAGACCTAATTAAACCATAGTTAGACCTTAACTACATTAGGTTTAACTCAACAAATCTTAATTAGGTCTAACCCTTATTAGACCAAATTAATCAATTAAATCTTACCAAAATTAGGTTTAATTAACATTTTAACCCATTTAGACTTAACCCAAATTAAGTCTAATTAATTAATTAAACCTTACCTAAATTAGGTTTAATTAACCTTTAAACCCAATTAGACTTAACCCGTATTAAGTCTAATTAATCAATTAAATCTTACCTGAATTAGGTTTAATTAACCTTTAAACCCAATTAGACTTAACCATAACTTAAATCTAATTAATCAATTAAACCTTACCTAAATTAGGTTTAATTAACCTTTAAACCCAATTAGGCTTAACCCATATTAAGTCTAATTAATCAATTAAACCTTACCTATTTAGGTTTAATTAACCTTTAAACCCAATTAGACTTAACCATAAATTAAGTCAAATTAATCAATTAAACCTTACCTAAATTAGGTTTAATTAACCTTAAACTTGATAAACTCAAATTAGGTTTATAAACCCAATAATGATCACAATGATCATTTTAGGTCTTTTAAATGTGTTTGAGAATCTAAAACATAAGATTCCTCAAGTTGAGTTTGGTCTATGGATATTATCTTAAGGCCTTCACTAAAAGTGAGGTCAACACCTTTGTATATTATCACACAAAGAATTGATCCTTGAAAGATTAGAAGTTCTTGCACCAGTCTTTTCAGCAGAAGAGGTAATGCAATTGAAATCCCCTCCCACCAGCCAGCTGGAAGACATATTAGAACTGATTAAGTCGAGGGCAGACTAGAGCTCTACTCTATCAACCTTGTTGCAACAAGCTTATACAAAAGTTACAAAACCAGAGTTACCATTCATAAGGACAGAGAGATGAACAAATTGGGTGTTATCAATTAAAACAGACCAATTTATTTTTTTTCTGCAAAAGATCCAAATCTTATTATTGATATTAGAAAAATGAGAAAAACCAGTAAACTTTCAAATCAGTTTCTGAGGATATTTGTATACTATTGGTTCCAAAATTGCAATGCACCAATGTTTATGTTTCCTATTTAAATAAAGTAATTTTTGAATTGAAAGATGATGAGAAATTCCCCTAATATTCCAGCACAAGAAGTTAACCATGAGGAGAAGGTTGAGATCTAGATCTCACTCTCCCTCTCCTAGTTCTGGAGGGAGAACCCCCCTAGAGGGGCTAGCAATCATAGAGAGAGGATCATCGTTTAATATCTGAATTTTTTAGCTGGTTTTTTTTCCTTGCTTTTTGTATTTGCCAATCATTCTCCATAGCTCAATTCATCGTAGTTAGTAATCCAACAGTTGGTACCATTGGTTCAGAAATTGTGAGGGAGTGAGTGCAAACTGCCCCCAAAGGAATATCCGCTTCAACAGATGCCACATTTTTAGGGTTTGTTAGATGAGAGGGACAAGATATCCCCACCTGAATACCCACTTCCACAGGTGGATTGACTAATAGAGTAGGCTCAGACTGAACATGAAGAGAGGGAGATAGTTGTTCCACATTAGGACCATAATCCACCCCTTCCTTTCTCCTATTCTCTGAAGTTTCAACAGCAACAAAAGTTGTTACAAGCTCTAAGATAGGGCCTGCAAATTTTTTCTTAGTTGGAGGATGGATTCTATAACATCTGTCCTTTGTATTACCAAACATTCTGCAGTGGGGACAATAATAAGGCCTTTTTCTCCATAACAATTTTTTGTTAAATCCCCTCATCAGATGTGCCCAGCTAGATCTCCTCTACTTCAGATAGGGTGATTTCCCTCTCGACCAAAATTCTAGCTACCGATGCCTGCAGAAATTGAAAGTGGGAACATTCATTTTCAGTGGTTTTCCCAAAGCAAGGCCAATGTTAAAAAGGACTTTGTGATTGAAAAATGTAAAGGTAAACCAGACAGAATCTATGATGTTAAAGATTCTTCAATCCCCATGACATTCAACATGACCTTTGTGATCCCCTGGAAAGGTTGAAAAATTCTATTGGAATATCTCTATCCTCTCTAAATTTTATGGTTAACCCTTTGTTTCTACTATGCAACAGTTAGAGGTAGTAGTTTCATGAAACATTTTAACATCCTAGTTAACCAAACTAGGAGTAAATTAAGATTGGAGGTTAACTAACAACAAGGCGATGATAAGCTTTTAAAAAATGCTTAACAAAAAAATATTAGAGAAAAACCACAATAAATTCACTACTCCACACACCACAGAGACACGAAGAAAAACTTAACCGCTCAATATGAATAAAACCAAAGAAAAAAAACATCACGTGAAAATTTATTACAAGCAACATAATTATGAAAAGCTTAAAAAAAATTGTTCTCTGCAAGATTAGCACCTTTTCCTCTCATACAACTCTCTCATAACTAACAAAGTAAAAGTAAAATTCTCCCTTAAAGGCTTCCACTAAAGGAGGAAGACAACCTTCTAAAGTCCTCAAAATCTCTCCAAAACTCTCTTATTTCAGACTCCAAGCTTCCTCTCATGTGGAACTATCTTGAAGATGCCCTAAGAACTGATTTTATATTAAGAATCACGGCTAGAGCCATCAAATTTATTTTTTAAAGTATTTTCCCTCTCATCTGTGTGGTCACACTCATTTTTGACGTGGTCACATTACTAAACTACAAGGGTCGGCATTTTCATGCCTGATTGTGGCATGGTCAAGTCGCCCTACTGCTCTAGGTGGCATGGTCACACCAATTCTGATATGGTCATACCGACTATGTTCGATAGATAGCGTGGTCCTGCCAACTTTAGCCGTGGTCACGCTGCTTCAGGGTACTTTTCGCATAATTTTTCTCATTTCAACTTATTCATATTTAGCTCTTACATCCTACATAACAAGAACAAGCTACCTTTTTAAAGTCAAAATATGTGATAATTAAATATGAATAACATGTTAAATGCATAAAAATTGATAGGTAAAACCACGTAATATTGACCCGTATCACCAGGTCATCAATTTTGTCCTCTTTACTCATTATCCGGGCCGAGGTCCTCTAAGCTGCACCAGAAGTAGGAACTCGGGTGACACCTTGTAGCAGTGAATAGACACTTAGAACCATGCCACCTACATCAATGAATGCGCATTAGCTAAAAAGAACTTACACTCAAAACAAATCATCATCACATAGCCAAGGCTCGCTATAACTCGGACCAATGCCACGAAGGAAAACTCTCACCAGACATTGATGGGGCTTCTACAGCCACTTGACTAAAGTCCGGTTCTGGAAAAGAAGGTCCCTTGTCTTGTATAACACCTATTTTTTTATCCGTAAGGACTAATTTTAGAATTGCAGAGCTCTGGTCAGAGGTCAGCGAGGCCCCGACTATTCCTTGTGTAGGTATTGCTAGCTAAGTGCTGACCACAACAGGAGCAGGGGGTCGGCGCACTAGCAGGCTGGCCTCCTTACTTTTGTTGAAGGGGTAGTGAGTCGGACAACGAGACTTTAGCTCCAGAGCCTTCCACTCACTTCTTCTTAAAAGTGAGTTGCTCAACTTGCCTCACACCTTGAGATTGGCCTCCTTTTGCTGGTCTCTTCATCATCACAAGTTTCCTCACACCCTTAGGCAACTCCCTTCACTCAACTTCTTTGTTTCAATATTCTCACCCTTAGGACAGCAACCTCCCTCCGTCCCCTTCTTCCTCTCAAGCTATTTCTTCCAGTGGGCATGTGATGCAGTGTCACCAAAGGTTTTTACCAATATATCCTCGGCACTACGATCAACCAGGGTCTTTTGGTCGCTTTCCATAGTGATCCTAAAAAAACAGACGACTAAATAAGACATTCTCAACCGATGAGGATACTGAAAGCACCAATCGTATCCTAATTATAAAAGGCCATGGGAACAAAAATTTAGTGGGTTCAATTATTAAAGTACTGAATTATAAAATAAATGAATCTAATTTTGCATTAAATTCTCTTATTCTCATCATAACATGACTTTCAAGAAGTAAGAGAATCATAGAACTAAATGCGTATGTTAGAAATGTGTCAGTATGAATCTCAAATAAATTCAACAGGCTACAAGACAAAAGTTTGGTCAAGGATGACCCATCAAAAGGAGCATGAACATCGTTGTAGAAGACCAAAGAATTCCATTGACCAGCCACAACTCCCACAAAATTTGAGTTGGGTCGACCGGATGAAGGTTGTCCGAGTCAAAGATCAAAATGTATCTAACAGAGAGAAAGAACTAGACCAACTCTCGTCCAAAACTCACCATATGCCCCACAAGAGCCTCCAAGTCTCTTCGAAAGACCCAATGACCTTGTCACCAAATATTCATCAAACCTCCAGACGAATCACTTGCCAAAATGGGTAGACTACTCATTAGATTACGATTCTTCATTCTTTACCTGATAGCGTAGTTATATCCTGACAACATGAATTTCCCATCCAATGTTCAATAGTCGACAGTTGGATCCAAACAACCAAACGTCTGACCCAAATCGACCAAATGAAGTGCAGGTGACCGAAGAACTATCATGGTCGAGTGATCACCCCAAGACAATAAAGTCGGTCGAATGTACTTGGCGGACCCAAGGATTACAGATCATCTTCAACCGAATGATAGGGCACTTGAGCCATATGCTCCTTTATTTTTTATATGCCTAAAATAGCTTGTAACACCCTCATAAAATCAGGAAAAATTGTTTAATTTTTTAATAATAAATGATCAATAAGTGAACCTTAAAAGAATCAGATTTTTTTTTGTGCAATTTCTCTCTCTCACAAATTCTCTCTCTCCCACTTTTATGCTCTATTAATGATTCAGATTTAACATTATAATTATAATGATAAATATAATGTATAATTTATGTGTGAATTAAATATGTTTTGCATTCATGAAGGAATGACCATCATGCTACCAGATAATCGTTAAAGCAAACCACGGACATCAGATCAGTCCATTGGCTATTCAGTGTTTCGGATTTCGTTTTGCGGCGAAGCAGCACAGCAAAAGCGAGGATGCCGGGTATTTACGTCATTTGGAGTTGCTGAGTCAGAAAACAAAATTAAGGGGTAATTAAATTACAAAACCCGGTTATTCGGGGTTTTAGAATCGACATTTCAGGTATCGAGGAGGAAGAAACCTCGAGAGACAGACGACTTCCTCCTCTTACCTTTCTTTTTCTCGTTCTTCTTTATTCTGCAGTTCAAAATTATCGAAAAGCTTAAAGAAAAACGTCTGAGTTAGTTTGTGGGTTTGCGCACGGGATTGAGGAGCTAGGAGTTCGGTTGGTGGCGGGGACACGGGTTATTATCTACTCTCAGATTATGTTCTTGCTGTGCTCACTTGACTTGTTCTCGTTGGATTCTATGATGTAGCCTAGGGTTTTGGGGATCGGCTTTGAGTTCTTGAGGTTTTGATTGTTGGTGAATTGATGCTTGAAGGTAGGTCCTGTCGATCAGTTTTTTGCCTAAGTGAATTTAGCTTCTTTTGTACTGTTCATGATGGTTTTTGGTACGTCTTTTTCAATAGAAAGTGATAACATTTGTGTATTTGGGTTTTGGATTGGGGGGATTGGAGTTCAATTCGTTATAGAGAATTGGTGTTGTAACAGCGGGGTGAGCATGAAGCTACTAATTTGTGGAATGTTTGAAAATTGATGATATTCTTCCTTTTCTTTTAAGAAATTCTCGTCTGTTTTTGAAGCCTAGGATGCAAGGTTTCATGTTTGTTTTTCTAGTCTTTCTTTAGTAATTTGTTCGTTTGGCTTGTTATTTTCCTTGAAAATTAATGTCAAGCAATGGACTGCCTTTCTGTAAGCTCCGGTGTTTGTTACAGATGACCCTCAGCAAACTTTGTCTTTTTACTATTTTAGTCAACTTTATATGCTTTGTTTTTTTGCATTTTTTTTTTTGGATAGGTCTCCACCCACTATTTTATTAACATTATGTTCCACAGTGCCATAGTTGTGGAAAACCTGAGATTGGACTTATATGAGCACTTTCTTTCATTGTAGGTTGTTGGGTGGATGTTAACTATGAATTTTTGGTGATTCTTTGCTGACCAATCAAGTTTTGCGCTTTCTTTAGAGTTTAAATTGTTTTTTTCTTTGAGAAGGTTCATTAAATATGTTCAATTGATCAATTGCTCTTTATCTTCCACATTGCAATTTATCTTTTTTATCAGAGTTACTGTGGTATTATATGGGAATATATGCAGGATGATAAAATGATTCAAGCTGAGTGGAGCTCTAGTAATAACGCTGTTGAATTTGCTCTCTCTTATTTTTGGTTGTGAATTCCTCGGTATTGCATGCATTTGACAAAGTTTAGTCTCACCTTTGGCTAAATTCAGGTACTGCCGTTTAATATTTCTGATTTTTTATTTATTCACCATAATTACACTTGTCGCCTTGATATGAAAGGACCTACCTGTGAGGTCTTGGTGTATGCCTTGAGCTACATCAAGGTCTTTGTTGTGTTCTATGACCTCTCTTGAATTATTTTAGTTCGTTGCTTTATTGTTTTGTTTTATATATTTTTTAAATCCTGCATTGGGCCTTCCCATGAGTTCTAGTTTCTTCCACTCTTTTTCTTTCCCATTCCAGACTTGTAACTACTGAATGCTGGTGATATCAATTAAGTTTCTGATGATTAATATTGAATTGGAAATAACATTATGAGCAATTTTTGAAAATTTGATATGTTTTTGCTAAATTTCAGGTATTGAGGGCCACCTGTTGGTGCATTAATTTATATGTGGTATTGATAAAGAAATAGTTCATTGGAGTATAATGGCAACAGAGATTCCTGTGAGGCTAATTGGAAGTAATGTTGTTAGAAATTGGCCCGCTGGCATGGATACTGCCTCATTTTCTGGGAACCAAAGGTTTACTGCCCCTAGCCGAAGTGGCAGTGCCCCTCCCAGCATGGAAGGTTCTAGTCTAGCTATTCGTGACTTAGGAGGACAGCAGAATGCTGA
>JXCR01119998.1:0-10876 GCA_002079205.1 Phalaenopsis hybrid cultivar | reverse complement strand
ATGAAAAATATGAGGTCAGTTTGATTTCATATTTTTCTAAATCTTATATATATGTATATTAACTGTCCTTCTAAAGCTGGTGATGGGATTTTGATTCTGGTGACCAACAGCTTTATACAAGTAAGTCCTTCAACTAAAATAGTGCCGACTATAATATATTACTTTGAAAACCTTGTTGTGCTTTTTTCCTAAAACAGCACCAATAACATAATCACTAGCATCACACATTATTTTTAATGGCTTTTCCCAGTGAGGTGGAATTATTATAGGTGCAGTGATTAATTTTTCTTTCAACAATTCAAATGTTTTTATGCATTCCTCATTAAAATCAAATTTCATATCTTTTTCTGAAAGTTAGCATAATGGCTTAGTTATTTATGAATCATTTTTATGTAGCACTTGTATAAACCGACATGTCTTAGAAAGCTTCTTACTCCTCTAACATTAGTAGGAGGTGGAAATTTTTCAATAACTTGAATTTTTGTAGGATCTACTTCCATGTCATTTTTAAAAATTTTATGCCCAAGTACAATTCCTCCTATGACTATAAATTGACAATTTTCTCAATTTAGTACTAGGTTGATTTTTTTATATAATTTTAGAACATTTTCAAAATTATTCAAGCATAATTCAAACAAAGTGCCGAATTCAAAAAAAACATCCATAAACACTTTCATTCGATGTTCAATAAAATTGCTAAAAGATGACATCATAAATTTTTGAAATGTTGCAGGTGCATTGCATAGTCCAAAAGACATTCTACGAAAAGCAAATGTTCCATATGTGGTTATAAATGTTATCTTCTCTTGATCCTCTAGAGCAATTGGAATTTGGTGATAACCGGTATATTCATATAAAATGCAATAATATTTATTTCCTGTCAATCCATCCAATATTTGGTCTAGAAAAGGTAAAGAAAAGTGATCTTTCCTGGTGGCCATTTTTATTTCTCTATAGTCAATACAAATTCGCCAACCAGTAACTTGTCTTACTAAAATTAATTCATTTTTCTCATTTCTTTCAACGGCCACTCCTCCTTTCTTCGAAACACAGCGAATTGGACTCACCCAAGCACTGCCTGAAATAAGATATATAATTCTAGAATCTAACCTTTTTTTTATTTCTTTTTCAACAACTTCTTTCATTATTGGGTTTAATCTCCCTTGAGGATCAACTTTAGGTTCGTATTGTTCATCTAAAAGAATTTTGTGCATACAAATTGAAGTACTTATTCTTTGAATATCTGCCAAAGTCCATTCAAATGCCTTTTTATATCTTTTTAACCTCTCTATGAATTTTTGTTCTTGAATTTCAGTTGATTTAGAAGATACAATTATAGAAATAATAGGGAATGTAGATGACTCTCCTAAATTACATATTTTAAATGGATAGGTAATATTTTCAATTCAAGTTCAGGTGGTTTAATACTTGAAGGAATAAGAATTTTATTATCATTTTCCCACAAATCTAACATTTTAAATTTGTCATAAATATAATCTAAATCTTTTTCTATTATTTCATCCTTGTTTTCAAAAAATTCTCCTTACCTTAATTTGTTTTCAAACTCTTCGTTAAATTTCTCATCACTCAGATAATCAGTAACTTCCATTCTGAAACATTCATTATTTTCTTCTATTGCAGGATATTTCATAACTTATGCAATTTTAAATGTTACTTCTTGATCGTTAACTCTCATTATTAATTCTCCTTTTTGCACATCTATTACAGCTCTCCCTATTGCAGGAAATAGTCTTCCAAAAATAATAGGAATTTCATTTTCTTCCTCCATATCGAACACTATCAAGTCTACAGGGAAAATAAATTTATCCACTTTAAATAATACATCTTTTATAATTCCTTTTGAAGAAGTTATTGATCGATCAGTTAACTGAAGAGTTACAGTAGTAGGGTAACTCTCTCTCAAATCTAAGCGTTTAAGGATTGATAGAGGCATAAGATTGAAACTCGTTCCTAAATCACATAAGGCTTTTACAAAAAACTTTTCACTACACTTAAAACTACCAGGATCTTTTAATTTTTCTGGAAGTTTTTTCAGAATATAGCACTACACTCTTCACTGAATGCATTTGTCTCATGATCTGTAAACTTCCTTTTCTTTTTTAGTATATCCCTCATAAATTTCACATAACTTAGCATTTATTCCAAAGCTTTGACAAAAGGAATGTTTATCATTAACTTCTTAAGGATTTCTAAAAATTTTGTAATATATCTTTATTCTTCAGCTTCAGTCTTCAAGGAAACTTAGATAATGATTTTTCTAAGAGAGCTTGTGTTTGTTCATTTTCATTGTGGTCATTTTCCATTTCTTCCTTCTCTTCATCAACTTCAGTTTCTTTTTAGATTCTTGTTTCAACTTCCTTTCCACTTCTTAATTGAATAGCTTTAATTTGCTCCTTTTTTATCTTTTAAATTAACTTCAACGGTACTCAGAAGAATTCCAGAAGGTCGGTTACTAAAGGCAGTAGCACTATGTTCTAATTAATTTTTAATATTTCTAATAGTAGCCCCTTAATTATATATTTGATTTTCCATACTCAACATTATTTCTTCCATTGTCAAATTCTTTTCCTTAACTTGTGGGTTAGGGTTAGAGCTAAATCCAAGAGGATAATAAGGTTTATAATTAGGATTTCCTTGGCTGTTCAAATTTTTGGAGGGATTCACCGAATTGTTATAATTATTCCAACTAAAATTAGGGTGATTTTTCCATCCATGGTTATAATAATTAAAATAGGGATTGTTATTATGATTATTTAAAGCATTCAAAGTTTCATAAGATGATTGAGTATCAATTATCTGTCCTAGTGAATTTTGCTCTTATGCTGGGGGTATTTGATAATAGTTCACTCCAATTTGATCAATATTTTTTGAAATAGTAGCAATTTGAGATGCCAAAATAGACATTGCATAAATTCATGAATACTAGCTACTCTCTTAGGATTTACCCTTTCAGAGGGCCATTGAAAATTGTTAGTAGCCATTTCTTCAATTAAAGAGTATGTTTCATCAAAAGGTTTTGACATTAGTGATCCACCCGCAGCAGCATATATAATAGATCTAAGTGATCCTATTAATCCATTGTAAAATATTTGAACTATTAATCAATCTAGTAGAGCATGGTGTGGACATTTTTTAAGAAGATCTTTAAATCTTTCTCAAGCTTCATATATCGATTCCCCTTCAAACTGACAAAAAGATGTAATATCATTTCTAAGTTTAGCAGTTTTCGAGGGTAGAAAATATTTAGCCAAGAATTTTTGTGATAGATCTCCCCAACTTCTGACAGATCCAGGTGCTAATGAATTTAACCAAGCTTTAGCTATATCCCTTAATGAAAAAGAAAAAGTCTAAGCCTAACAACATCATTAGACACTCTGTCATATTTAAAAGTAGCACAAATTTCAGGAAAACTAGCATGATGTAAGTTAGGATCTTCAGTAGGTGTTCCTCTAAAATGACTATTTTATAGCATTTAGATAATAGTAGGTTTAAGCTCAAATGAATTAGCGCAACATCAGGATTTTGGATAGTCAAGTGAAGTTTATCTGCTGTTGGATTAGCATAATCTTTTAAAGGTCTTTGTCGATTTTCATTTATTTGATTATCTAAGTTATTCGGTATTTCATTTAAATTTTTAATTTCTTTTTGTTGTTCTAGAATATTTCTTGTACTACGTTTTAATTCTAAATTGTAAGGTACTAAACTTTTAGATCCAATATTTTGCATAAACAAACATAATAAGCAAAGAAAAATTTTTTAAAAATACTTTTATATAAATAGTTATATATTTTTGGATTTTTTAATATTATACATTTTTTAATTAATTTTTTTATTTCAATTTTTAATAGTTATATTATCTCTAAATTTATTAATTTAACATTACCTTTCCCAACAACGATGCCAAAAACTTGATCTAGAGAATGTAGTTGTGCAAAATATATAAGTTGACTCCGCTATGCAACAGTGCCAAAATCTACATGCAATAGTTTATGAATAAGAAATTTAAACAATTTATGTAGGGATTCTACACAAGTATACGTATTCTTATCAAGTAATAAAGGACTTTCTATTTAAGCCTTAAATATCAATCCCATGGGAAAGAGAAGGCTTAAGTTTGAAATGATAAATTAACTAGAAAATTCACAGAGAGTAAAACAAAATTACTATCACTAATTTTGAATGTTAAGATATTATCAAAACTAAATTATTTAAATTCTAGCAAAATTGAAGTGCAAAGTTTAAACAATAACTACTAAACTATTAAACTATGTTTATGTGATGAAGATTTCTTATATGAAAAAAAATCTTTCCCACTACAACGAGATTTTTAAAAAATGAGATGAGATAAATGATTTTAATATGTATTGTGCCAAATATGAGCAGTTTTAATTCTCTACCCTCATACAGTGTTATAGAAAATCATTGGCTAATCCCAGGTTTAGTCCCTAAATCTGTGGCTAGGCTAGAAGAATACTGGCTCCCACTCCAGAGCTCCCACTTCCCTTCACTTAAAGGCTAACTCTCGCTTTAGTTCGTTAAACACTAAGACCGAATTGGGGATTTTAGTTTGTCACCTTAAAATCTCTAATTTTACACTAAAAAACGTATATTTCCTTACTTATTTGCATTTAATTCTGTGAACGAAATTCTCCTTAATGGATACAAATGTGATCCTCAATCTGTTGTAGAACTCATACTCTATTTCCAAGATTATATGTTTCACAACAAATTTTAACAATTCAATTCATCAGATTAAAAAGTAAATTAAGTTCAGAGTTGAAAAATTATCACAATATATTTTATATTTTACCATTGACACATCTATATTATATCTTCATTTCACCATATCTCACAGTAGGGAGAAAGATAAAGGAAACTACTTAGACTTCATGAGAAATATACAACAAAACCCAAATTTCATATATAAAAGAAAGTTCATACAACACTAATAAACAAACAATACTTATCTAAAACTCTTTCTCAAAATAAATCCCTTGTAGCTTTTCATAAGAAATGTAGGAAGAAGAAATCTCTCACTTTTCTCCTTCTCTAACACTCTTAGAGAAGAATTCACACTTAATCTCAACACAAAAACTCTAAATTCTTAAAGAAAAATCACTAATACACTCAAAATGGTGGTGGAATGAAGATGGAGAAGTGTATGGTGTGTAAGAGATTGAATTGAGGCAAGGAATGGCAAAAAAGGAATGAATTTTCTAATCAATTTCGACCCCAAATAGAGCCTAGAGTCGGTTCTCCAATAGGTGCATCCAAAAATCTTCAACAAACGTCCAAATTTGTCAAATCTTCTAGAAGCAGGGTCTGAACTGACATTGGTGTCGTCGATGCCAGTGGTCGGCAATTTAATTTGCTACTCTCTATCAAACGGCGCCATCGACGCCCAGTCTGGCATCCTCAGCGTTGAACAAATTTTCAACTTCTTCATTTTGTCTCCAAATTTCATCCTTTTTGATTCTCTTTTGCTCCAAGTCCTAAAATTCAATAACTGCAAGAAAACATGAAAAATATCTTTCATTAAAGTGCAATATCACAAAAAATGAGTATAAAGTAAGGGTCTAAAAATGCATATATTTTTGTTGTATCATAAGACAACTCAAAATTTAATCACAAACATCACAAAACAATAATTACAACTAAATTAAGACGTCTCTATACGATGATTGGGAATCCCTCGGTAGAGGTAACCTACGGTTGCTAATGAGATTTTCCATGATCTAAATGAAAGTATTGAACTCATTAAGTTGAGTTCAGTAAATTCATTTAGACTAAGTGAATCTGAAAGAAAATAGTGGTACCAGAATGAGGAAAGTGTAGGATCCTAATCAATGTTGCTCTAATCAACTTTAATATGCCCCATAAAATTTAAAGAACCACAATTATAGAGATATTTTATTTGACATCATGACCTGACAGTTTAACTTAAACCTGCTACGACAAGGAGCTTGCAGCTATCATTGTGGGCAACAAAACTTGTCTACACCAGCTAAACCATTCCTTAGAATTAAATAATAATTCCTAAGACTTTGAGGTTGTTTCTTATGCATCATAAATCCTCAACTTATCTTTAGGCCTTTGTATAGCTCTGCTATGCAATTTAAGCCCTAACTCGTCTTAGGATTCCGAGGTTATCGTTCGTCACGACCTAAATCCTCATATCTTCCAGGCTATTTGTGTGATCATCCCACACAGATGTAAACCCTAATTAATAAAATTAACAGGATGAAATATTCAATAGTTCTAATCTCCAAAATGAAAGCCAAATAGTATGATAGTTTGGGAAGTCATCGAGGTTCTCCTCAGGATCTATGACATCCCCTAGTTCTTCCTCCTTTGGATTCCAAAATAAAGTGTTCTAAATTTGAGTCATTCCCCTTTCACACCTCTTTGTCCGATCTCTTTGAAAATTCCTATTCTTTGGAATTCCTTGAAGATAATATCCTCTGATTTTAATCGAGATTCTTCTTAGGTGACTTCAGTTGTCTAGGATGTCATTAACTATAGGGGCTTGCCCTTATAGGAAGAATTTTTGAATCGAGCTTAATAGAAACCCTATTTAATTTTCTGTATTAAATAAAAAAACTTGTCTGCATATAATAAAAATGATTTCTCAGACTTAACGGATGTCATACAATCTTTAGTTTATTTTATTGAGCCTTACCATCAATTGGTGTGTTTATCCTTCAGGATGAATACATTACTTGCGGTATTATGCTTGTTTATTTAAACAACTGGGGATATGAGATCAGTCTGGTCTTTTATTTTCCAAAATCCAAAATACTATTTTTTTAAATATATATATTTAATTAAGTCAAAATGAGTGTTGGGATATTCATCCTAGCAGCTGACAACGTGACAAATCCTCAACCAAAAATTGTGCCGACACTCCCCAAGGAAATTGGCTTGCCCTCTTTTTTGGCCATGGAAGAGGGGTTTAAATAGAATGGCTTAAGGTGGCTTCCAGGGCCAAATACTGGCTGAAAAACTATGCTTATGTGTAGGATTTAAAAGTGTCAAAGCCAATTGGAACTAACCAGCTGAGATGGGTGAGTTTGGGTTTTGATGGAGGCATTGGGGCTCTTGGTTTTGGGGTTTTCTGATGTTTAGGGTGCAGGGCAGGGCAGGGCAGGGGAGGTGTTCAGGCAGCCAGGTGAGCCAATGGGAGGGTTAATTATGATTAACCCCTAATTGTATGACATGATGGCAATGATAATTTGGTTTAGGCCCAAAAAGGATAATATCCCTTAAATCAAGGGACCAATAGTCCATAGCCCTCATAGGGTGGGCTAGGTGAATCTAGCCTGGTCACTAGGGTCTAGAAGTTGGCTGTAGAGGCATTGGCTTGATCAATTGGGCATGGCTTGGTCAATTTTGGTTTGGTTCAAATTGTTTTGAAGTTGGGTTTGGGTTAGGCTTTCCATGAAATTGATCTCAATTGATTGAGAAACTTGGTGTAAATGATTGTCAGAAAGAGTTTAGAAAAGATTTCGAGTGACTTTGAATTGATTTGAGAATCCATTAAGCCTGTGAATTTTGATTCAAGTCTAGCCCAATTTAAAGGAATTTGGACATTAGGTCAATTTTGGGGCATTTGGGTTACAGTTGGGTTTAAATTGGTCCTCAATATTGCTTGAAAATTTTTAGATATCACTTGAGTGGAAATTTTGGGGTTAGGAAGTTCAATATGGTTCAATTTAAGGTTGGGGTTTTGGTTTAAGTTGATTTTTGGTAAAATTGAGGCCTTAAAAAGGTAAATTAAAGGTTCAATTTGATTTTTTGAGATGTTTTAGAGAGTTTATGATGCAAAGTAAGGGCAATTGGATGGTTTGGGGGTTTAATTGAGTGAGATTTTTTTTTGGGTCAAATTGTGGCTTTTTTATTCGGGTTGAAATTGGATTCCAATGTGGGTCAATTTGGCTTGGATTTAGTCACAATCGAGCTTGGGCATGATGAATTTGAGTTTATAATTGAAATTGGGGAAAATTGGGATCAAATTGGTGGACATTTAGAATAAATTGGGGTAATTGGGCATTTAAAGGCAGTTTGGGGCTTTTGGTCAAAATAGGTCAAAATAATTAAATTGAGCTCAATGGAGTGTTTTAAATTGAATTTTGGGACATTTGATGTGATGTTGGAGGTTTTGGGACAATTTTAGTCATCACGGGTATTTTGGTAATTTTGGGAAAATGAGGGGTGTTTTGGTAATTTTGAAAATTTTGGAATCTTTTGGACAAATTAGGTAGTTTGACAATGTTGGGTATTTTGAATATTTTTGGGAATTTTGGCCAATTTTTCAGTTTCAAGAGCAATTTGGTAATTTGGGTAGATTTAGGACAAATGGCTAAATTTGGTATTTTGGTGAGGTGTCAACCACCCTACTTGAGTCATGGACCAATGGAATCGTCTACTTTGGGTCCTCTAGTTACTAGTCTTAACGGAACCCTAGCCTAGAGCTAGTGGGTTTAGGGAACCATCTACATGAGTCTCCAAAAGGGCTAATGGGTCAAAATTAGGTTGGCTTGGGCTTAAGGTAGTGAGTGGAAATGTAATGTGCAAGTGTGTGAGTAAGAGCAACCAAGATCACACCACCAGAGGGTTGACTCTAAGGCCAAATAGTCCTATGGGGACTCTCCTTGAGCTCCGCCATATTTTCCCCACCTAGTTAGTGCTTGAGGTTAGGAGGAGTATGTGGAACTTCAAGTTAAGCAAAGATGCGTTTGGAATTTCTAATAGTGAGGGCTCCTTTCTAGTTCTCGAGGAATAGTCAACAAGAAATTCCTATGGCTAGACCCTAGGCAGCTAAAGAGAAAAAACTAGACCTCAACCAAAAGTGAGGTCAACAAGGTTTTATTATTATTTAGAAATAAATCGCATGCTTCATCCACAATATTTACCCTTGTAATTTTTTTTTACCGAGACCACGACCTTCCATAAAATAAATGCAAAATAATGGTGACATTCTCAATAGTTATTTGCAAACTATGTATGTGGGATGTGCAACTTTTCACAAGAGTGATGTATTTGAATTACATGGGTTGGATTATTTTCCATGAAATGAACACCACGTAATGGAGACAATCTCAAGGAACTTTATCAAACAAAAAGCTTAGGTTATGCTACATTGCCTAAAATTAAAAAAACATACAAATAAACCTCAAATCATCCTTGCTAGATTTCTCATAAAAAATTCAGCTCATTTCACGTTAAAATAAATGTTCTTTGAGTCATTCAACTTATTTTAATTATTTAATTTCGAAGGATATTGTATAGTTTAAACAAATTTGAATTTAATCTTCTTAGAGATTTCTCTTCCCTTAAGAATTAGTGAGCTATATTTTGTACTTGTTTTATTTAATTTGAATTATTATACAATTACAAGTTTTTAATTTTACTAATATTTTGTTTAATCTATACATTTTGGCTCTTTTAATTTAATTGAAAAAGACCCAAGAACCTTTAAGTTCTGATGTCTTAAGTTATTACTGACCATGACGGAATTGTCGAAATCACTTACAATGTTTTCGAGCTATTATAAGATTTCATTCATTTTTTATTATTAGAATTTAATATATTTATTGAGAAATTTTAAAATATATTTAAATGAAGTTTAATTTACAAAATAAAAAAAAATTATCCAAGACCCAAAATTATCGATGTTAAAAAAAAAATTTGCCAATAGAGATGCTTATATTTAACATATAATTACTTAATATCTAATTAATTTATTTAGATTTAAAAATTCAACTTACTGAATTCTCATGGGTCACAAAATTAGAATGATCAGGTTGCTTGGCATTCATAGTCACAAATGATAGTGCATAAAATAAGATAACAGATTAATGAATTTTAAATTAAAATTAGCTCGCAAATGTCTCATGCACAAAATACTAATGCATTATGCTATCTCGTCCAAATCTTGTAGATCCTCCAAGAAAATTTTACCATACATAGAAAAATATTTGGCAAAAATAATTTCAATTTAGCTTTAGACTAATATCATTTTAAAATTCTTCTTAGAACAAAAGCTTACTTAAGTGGAATTTATTCAGGACTTAGATGGTCAAATACCAAATAAATTAAGAAAAACTATTAATCAAATCGTTCTCAATAATAGTTTCAATTCCTTTTCAAGCGATAACTACAGTTATGTAATAGAAATAATAAATTTTAAATATTATATATGTAAATACATAAAAATTGTGTGATATGTATGTAAATCTTATTTGTTTGCATGATTTTAAGAAACAAAAGTTTGAACTTCTCGGTTTAAATTTTGAGTTGAAAGGCCAAAGCCATTCCATAATACAACCCGTAAAAGTGAAGTGTTGGTGTTGAATTCACTTTTGTGAGGACTCGCCTTAAGAGTTGTGCATTCTTAGGCCTCCTTAGGGTAAGCCCATGCCTTCAGCCCCTACTTGAGTTGGTTTATTTGTTTGACGTGGTAATAGACCCAAATTGACCCCATGGGCAGGACATGCCCTGGGTCTCCCAAATAAACCCAAACCCCGAGGATCCTTCCTATAGACCCTAGGAGTCACTTTGACCATGAAATTAACGATAGGAGAATGCTCAACCTAAATTGACACCTAGCTTCACTAAAGACCTCCCTAACCCAACAAACACTAAGATTTTGGAGACATCATGATTTGTCAAAACCAATTGGGCCTAGCACAATTTTGGTCAAATATTGAACGATCGCTGACAATCCCATCCAATTGAACCTTACTTAATATGGTCATTACATCACACCATGTAGAGGTTCCAATTGGTCAGAGACACACACACACACACAGACATATATATATATATATATATATATATATATATATATATATAT
>JXCR01119993.1:49400-62931 GCA_002079205.1 Phalaenopsis hybrid cultivar | reverse complement strand
TATATATATATAATAAAATTAAATAAAAAATAAATAAGGAATGCCCTCACGCCTCTCTCTCTCTCTCCTTTCCTCTATAATAATTGAAACTCTTCTCAAGCTCACACACTCCTCCATTATTCTTCTCTACTCCATAAGCAATCTCCCCCCACTCCTTTCTCCTTCGCGTTACAAGCAGCAAGTTTCTCCTTCCCTACACCATCTTTCCATCAACCAAAACAAAATAGCCAACCAAAACTTCTTTTCTTCTCCGCCATCCAAGCCGAGGAATGTCAACTTTTGCTAGAGCCCTCTAAACCATCTGCAACCTTGACGAAACTTGTAGCACTCAACCTAAGAAACTCATCCCCCACCTCCTCCCTCATCGGAAACCACTTACATCGCCGGAAAAGCCGAAGCCGAGCTAAATTCCGACAAACCTCTAACCCGACACAAAAACGACGTCAAATCACGCCACAAGAAGTTAGATACCCTCAAAAAAGTCTACTTATTCAAACATAATTGAAGACAAACATCTTAGGCTCAGGTATATCTCTTAAATTGAAACGACAATCCCGAACTTTCCTTCATTCCAGATCAAAAAAAATAAATCATAAAACACCTAAGTATTTGTACGAATGTGATCTACTTTTCGATCTGAATAAAACGAGCTCAAGAACGCAAAATTTGGCTGAAAATTTGAGGAGAACGAAGCTCGAGAAGTTTCCACCGTCGAAACCTTCCCAAAGTCGCTCGCGTGATCAGGGAGGAAGAAGGTGACATTTTTTTTATTATTTCACTTTTTTTTTTAATTTCAGAAATATAGTTTAACTTCAAAATTACATAACTTTTCGTATAAAGCTCAAAAAAATAAATCGAAAGATGCTGTGAACTCAGGAAATCCAGAAAAATATTTTAAAATTGAAATCATGATTTTTCATTGAGTAATTTTTTAAAAATTAATTTTTGCAGACATATTTAAATCACAAAAATTAAAAATATAAATGGAAAACTCATGAAATTTGGCAATAATATTAAATAGTATTGGGGAAATCTTCTCTGATTTTTCAAATTTATTTCAATGACTCTGTCTGTATTTTAAATTTTGAATGAAAAGATCTATTTATTTAAATTAAGAATTAAAAGAATTATGAAAATTGCAAAAAAAAACATTTTCCTGATTGTATTTTTAACTATAGAAAAACACTTAAACATTTTAAAACTCTGTTTAAAATAATTTTTATGATTAAAATACAAATTAGGGTTTATGTTAAATTTAGGCTAAGTTTACCTAACTCAAACTCAACCCAAGTCCAACCTAGCCAATTCTATTTAGGTTTGGTTCAACTTGAATACAGACCTAGTCAGCCAACTAAAGAATTGAGTCAATCAGCTATTAAGTTCAATTTTATTCATTTAGGGTTTTAGGCTAGTCAGTCTTTAGCTTGAGTCTAGCTTGGGTAAATTAATTTTTAGCTTGAGTCCAATTTGAATAGTTGGACTATTTTAAACTTGAGATTTAAGTCATCCTATCATTTAATTCAGACTGAACTTCTTGAAGTTTAGGATTAGTGAATCTAAATCTTAGGTTAGCTAACCCTAAACTAATAGGATTAGTTAACATAAACCGTAGTCAGTTTCCAAGTCATCAATTTCACATAAATAATAACAATTGAACAAAAATAACTAAAATAAAATACTTAAAATCTTACAACAAGATGTAAACAACCTAAAACATTTTAACCCTAAAATCGATAAAGTAACTCAAGGATTAATCAAATCTTAATCACGAAGATCACATAACGCAACTCAAACCCTATTTTTATTCTAGTTTACAAAGATTTCTTAGAGGAAGCATTCTGTGGATATTGACAAGAAAATTCTGGTCCTAGTGGGCAACCACCATTCACACTAAGTAAACTAGGGCACCCGGCAACCCGGAACGACGAAACCATAGACATCTTGACTGCGTTACCACTAATTAAATAATTAAAATTTAATAAAAATTTGATAAAATATTATTTCTTTATTTGCTCTATTTATTGTTTTATATATCTTAATTTATGTTTTACTACTTTTATCAAATATAGAATGTATATGTTAAAGACAAATAATGAAAGAATAAAAGTTGTTTAGATTAGGAAGAACCTAAAAATTATAACAATATGGAATTACTTAGCTTAAGTGAACTTAGCCTTCGTCTGGGTTTAACTATACCTCCACTACCCTTTAATTAATTCACTATAAAATTATCGAAACAAATAAGACTTTTAATAATGAGACTGGAGGACCTGAAGACCTGAAGAAATTTCAATATGGAGCTTAGAGCAAAGTTCATGGGCAGCTCGTTCAAGACATTTCTTTAGTTTCAATAACAATCCTTTGGATTTTGAGACAGTCTTTTATAACATAAAATCTCTTTTATTTTGTTAGGCTCCTGCATAATCCTAATATGCAGCATGTCTTAACTTGTTTTAGAATTCTGAGGTAGTCACTCGACGTAAAACCTCCTATCTTTCTAGATTTTTTGTGTAAATCATCATTACACAAATTTAAACACTAATTAATAAAACTGGCAAGAGTTTACTTAAATTAATATCATTCTAAATTGAGCCAAACATTACGATAGTTTGGGGGATTACCAAGAGCATATCATGGACCTTTAATCTCCCCTATTTTTTTTCTTTTAATTCTTAAAATAAAATCTTTCACTTTCGAACCAATCCCTATTGAAAATTTGACAATCATGTTCGTTGAAAACTCTTCCTTTTGAAATCATGAAAACAAAAGATTCCTATTTTTTATCGAGAGTTTTTTTAAGTGATCTGTTTGCTTAAGATGTAATTAACTATAGAGGTTTGCCCTTATAGGGAACTTAAAAGAACCCAGATTTAATTTGTCGGTCGTCATATGGCTTGATGCGGTTTAATTTAGTGTAATCTAGTATTTAAAAATTAGGTATTTTAAATTGAAGAAAATGGGGTCAAACTGATCCCATTGATTCCTACAGTTTTGATAATCGAGCTAACCATGAGTAATATACCACACTGAAAGGTAATATATTACTTGATAATAGGCTCAATTGAATAAACTATAGAAATAAATGATTTCTGTTTCATTCGTTTGCATGATGACCTATAGATTCCCCTATTCGTAGGGCTGTAAACGAGCCGAGCTTGAGCGAGCTCAGGCTTGGCTCGTGTTCGGCTCGTTCGAAATAGCTCGTGTTCAAAATCGGCTCGTGTTCGAAATCGGCTCGTGAACAGTGTGTTCGTGTTCGACTCAATTTAAATATTCGTGTTCGACTCGAAATTGGCTCGTTAAACTAAAATAAAGAAAAACAGATGTAAATTGTGAGATTCGAACCTGGATCAAATCTATATAAGAGAATACACTAACCACATTGCTACATGAGGTATTATGATTTAAATTTAGACATAATATTATATAATATATTATTATATAAATAATATATGTAATATATTGTTATATAAAAAGTTATATAACTTTTTTTTCGAGCCATTTCGAGCCGAACACAAGCGAACAAACTGTTGTTCGTGTTCGGCTCGTTTACATTTCGAGCTTAAAAATTTGTTCATGTTCGGCTCATTAGGCTTAACGAACTAGCCGAACACAAGCTGCTTAACGAGCCGAACACGAGCTGTTCACGAAGAACGAGCCAAATTGACAGCCCTACCTATTCGATATGAGAGTGAAATAGGGTTTATTTTAAGTCTGGCTTCTTTTAAGTTTTCAATAAGGGCAAGCCCCTATAGTTAATTATATCTTAAGCGAACAGATCACTTAAGAAAACACTCGATAAAAATCATGAATCTTTTGTTTCCATGAATTCAAAAGGAAGGGTTTTCAACGAACATGATTGTAAATTTTTCAATAGGGATTGGTTCAAAGGTGAAAGATTTTATTTTAAGAATTAAGGAAGAAAAGAATGTGAAATTAAAGGTCCATAATATGTTCTTGGTAATTCCCTAAACTATCGTAATGTTTGGCTCAATTAGAAGGATATTAATTTATGTTAATTTTTGTCAGTTTTATTAATTAGGTTTAGATTTATGTAATGATGATTTACACAAAAAGTCTAGAAAGATAGGAGGTTTTACGTCAAGTGAATACCTCATAATCCTAAAACAAATTAAGATATGTTGCATATCGGGACTATGCAGGAGCTTAACAAAAAAAAATGTTTTATGTCATAAAAGATAGTCTCAGAATCCTAAGGATTGTTATTTAAATTAAAGAAATATCTTGAACGAGCTGCCCACAAAGTTTGCTCCAAACTCCATACTGAAATGTCTTCAGGTCTTCAAGTCTTCAGGTCCTCCAGTCTCATTACTAAAATTCTTATTTGTTTCGATAATTTTATAGTGAATTAATTAAAGGGTAGTGGAGGTATAATTCAAACCTAGGTCAAGACTAAGTTCATTTAAGCTAAGTAATTCCCTAGTGTTATGATTTTTATAATTCTCCTTAATCTAAACAACTTTTATTCCTTCATTATTTGTTTTTAACACATACATTTTATGTTTGATAAAAACAGTAAAAGCATACATTGAGATACATAAATCAATAAGTAGAGCAAATAAAGAAATAATATTTTATCAAATTTTTATTAAATTTTAATTATTTAATTAGTGGTAACCCGGTCTAGATGTCTATGATTCCGTCGTCCCGGGTTGTCGGGTGTCTTAGTTTACTTAGTCCAAATGGTGGTTGCCCACCAGAACCGAAAGATTCTTGTCAACATCCACAGAATGCATCGTGTAAGAAATCTTTGTAAACTAGAATAAAAAGGGGGGTTTGAGTTGCGTTATTTGATCTTCGTGATTAAGATTTGATTAATCATTGAGTTACTTTATCGATTTTAGGGTTAAAATGTTTTAGGTTGTTTACATTTTATTATCAAATTTTAAGTATTTTATTTTAGTTATTTTTTGTTCACTTATTACTATTTATATGAAGTTGACGACTTTAAAGATGTCTTAACCTCAAAATCGTGCTTTAAATCCTTATTATATTTGATTTCGTTTAAGTTTAAGTTTTATAATAATTTTATGTAAATTTTACCCATTCCAATGTGTTTTATTTTGTTTCTTAATTGATGTTCAATTTGAGGGGTTTAAGTTAAACTTAGGTTTAAAATTACACCTAAAAAATGTTCTTATATTCAACCTATGGGTTAGGTTTTGACTTAAGGCTTAGGGTAGGTTTAGTTTAAGGCTAAGCTATGATTTTGGTTTCTTTTACCTAAAGATTAGGGTTTGATTGGGGTTAACTAGCATAAGGTTTATGTTAACTAATCATATTGGTTTAGGGTTAACTAACCTAAGGTTTAAGTTGACTAATCTCATTACTAACATAAGATTTAGGTTGACTAATCCTATCGGTTTGGGTTAACTAACCTAAGATTTAGGTTGACTAATCCTAAACTCCAATAAGTTTAGTCTGAATTAAATGATAGAATGGCTTAAATTTCAATTTTAAAATGGTCCAACTATTCAAACTGAACTCAGCTAAATGTTAAGTTTACTCATGCTAGACTCGGGCTAAAGACTGGCTAATCTAAAGCCCTAAATGACTAAAATTGAACTTAATTGGTGATTGACTCAATCCTTGAGTTGGTTGATCATGTCTGTAATCAAGTTGACTTAATAAAGATTTGGCTAGGTTAGACTTGGGTTGAGCTTGGGCTAGGTGAACATAGCTTAAATTAAACTTAAACCCTAATTAATGTGTTTTAATCATAAAAATTATTTTAAACAGAGTTTTAAAATGTTTAAAAATCTTTCTATGGTCAAAAATACAATCAGGAGAGTTTTTTTTTTTTTGCAATTTTCATAATTTTTTTAATTCTTTAATTAAATAAATAGGTCATTTCATTCAAAAATTAAAATGCGGAGACAATGACATCGAAATGGCGTGAAAAAATTAGAGAAGATTTCCGCAAGATCATTTAATATTATTGTCAAATTTCATGATTTTTTTATTTATATTTTAACTTTTATGATTTCTTAATTTCCTGAGTTCACAGCATCTTTCAGTTTATTTTCTGAGCTTTATACGAAAAGTTATTTAATTTTGAAGTTAAGTTATATTTCTGAAATTTAAAAAATGCGAAATAATAAAAAAAACACCACCTTCCTCCCCAATCATGCGAACGATGCAGGGAAGGTTTCAACCGCAGAAACTTCCTGGATTTCATTCTCCTTCGATTCTCAGCCAAATTTAGAGTTATTTGGCATGTTTTGTTTAGATCGAAGAGTAGATCACATCCGTATAGATACTTAGGTGTTTTGTGATTTATTTTTCGATCTGAAAGGAATGAAAGTTCAATATTATCGTTTCAATTTAAGAGATATAACTGAGTCTAAGATGTTTGTTCTCAATTAGGTCTGAATAAGTATGTTTCCTTGAGCGTATTCAACTGCTTGTGGCATCGATTTAACGTCATTTTAGTGTCGGGTTAGAGGTTCGTCGGAATTTGGCTCAACTTCGGCTTTTCCAACGACGTCGGTGGTTTCCAGTGATTGAGGAGGTGGGGCATGAGTTTCTTAGGTCGAGGGCTACAAGTTTCGTCAATGGTGCAGATGGATTTGGAGGGCTCTAGCAAAAGTTGGCATTCCTCGACTTTGATGGAGAAGAAGCACAGAAGTTTTGGTTGAAGGAAAGATGATGTATGGAAGGAGAAGCTTGTTGCGCGTAACACTAAGTGGAAAGGAGTGGGGGGAGGTTGCTTATGGAGTAGAGAAGAAGAATGAAGGAGTGTGTGAGCTTGAGGAGAGTTTCGGTTATTATAAAGGAGAAGGAGTGTGTGAGCTTGAGGAGAGTTTCGGTTATTATAAAGGAGAAGGAGAGAGAGAGCGGCGTGAGGGCCTTCCTTATTTATTTTTTATTTTATTTTATTTTAAATATTTTTTTTGGGCAGATGTGAGAGAGAGAGAGAAGGGNATATATATATATATATATATATATATATATATATATATATATATATATATATATATATATATATACACGTGTATATACGTATATACGTGTATACGTGTATATACGTATATACGTGTATACATGTATATATACACGTATATATGTATATACGTGGATATATACACGTATATACGTATATATACGTATACACATATATAATATGTATATACGTATACACGTATATAATATGTATATATATATATACGTATATATATATACGCGTGTGTGTGTGTGTATATATATATATATGCATATTATATTGTTGCATGCGAGAGTTGAAATAGGATAGCATAATAGCATTATTTTACTTTATTTTATTTTTTTATATAATATTATTATTATTATTATTATTATTTAAATCTCTTCACGCATTTTTCGTCGAATGCGTTATCGCGGTGAAATGGATGTCCTCCCTATGTGAAATCGACGTTCTAAACACGCTCGCGCGGTTCATTTCATCATTTGGGGTCATTCGGACTTTTTTATGCGATCGGGTTAAAAATGTGTCCAATTTAATTTTCGTTGAAGTTTTGGTTCGCGATCGATCGTTTCAAAAATTGATCATGAGCTAATTAAATGGATTTTGATTTAATTGAAATTGGATCTAGATACGTTGAATTTGATGTGAATTTGAAATTAGGGTATTTGATTGATCATGAAGCTCAATTTGGGATTATTAGACTTTTGATTAATTGAGGCAATTCACTTGAACTTGGATTTGGAGTTTAGAATTGGGCTTAGTTGGGCTTGAATTTGATTTCAATTGGATTAGGACACAATGGATTTGAGTTTAGAATTGAAATTGAAGAAATTAGAGATCAATTTGGGGCAAATTAGGGTGATTCAGAGACTTTAGGCACTTAGAGGCAAATTAGGATTTTGAGCAAAATTGGTCAATTTGGTCAAATTCGCCCCAATGTATAGTCAAGAATTAGGTTTAAGGGTGTTTAAAATGATTTTAGAGGTTTTGAAAAATTTTGGGCCACCAATGGTACTTTGGTAATTTTGATAAATTTGGGGGTATTTTGGTATATATGAAAATTTTGGAGTATTTCGGGTAATTTGAATAAGGTTAAGTTTTGATGCAAATGTTAATCATAAAATTACCCTCACAGTCCCATGAGACCAAAGAAACCCCACTTTGGATTCTCCATGTGTTAGTCTTACCCACCCTAGCCAAGAGTTAAGGGTTTGGGGGACCACCCACATGGGTATCCAAAGAGGCAAGGAAACCAAATNCTTTGGTAATTTTGATAAATTTATGGGTATTTTGGTATATATGAAAATTTTGGAGTATTTCGGGTAATTTGAGTAAGGTTAAGTTTTGATGCAAATGTTAATCATAGAATTACCCTCGCAGTGCCATGAGACCAAGGAAACCCCACTTCGAATTCTCCATGTGTTAGTCTTACCCACCCTAGCCAAGAGCTAAGGGTTTGGGGGACCACCCACATGGGTATCCCAAGAGGCAAGGAAACCAAACTGAACATGTGTAGGTTAGGGTTCAAGGTTGTGAGTGAAAGTGTGAAGTGCAAGTATGTGCTAGATCAAGCCACATCACCTAGGTTTAACCCTAAGGTCAAACAGTCTTATGGGGAATCCCTCTTGAGCATCCCCATATTAGTTCTACTTACTAAGTGTCAGAGGTTAGAACCAACATGTGGAACTTCAAGATAAGCAAAGAAAAGTTTGGAATTTCTATTGGTGAGGGTACCATCACTAGTCATCTAAGAATAGTCAACAAGAAACTCCTATAGCTAGATCCTAGACTTATAAAGGAAAGACCCAAAAGTGAGGTTAACGCCGCCTTCGCCGTCCAACCATCCCCCCACTGTAGCAGCCTCAAAACAACCCTCACTTTGTTGTCCGGCGGTCCCACGCTTTCACTGTCTCTGCCACTGTCATTCCCACTCGTTGTCGTCCCAAACTCTTGGTTGTCAACAAGCCCTTGCTTGTGGTCTTTCAGCCAACCAACCTCCACCTTTCCCCATCACAGTCCCCCACAACTTCCCCTTCCTCCTGTAGCCATCCACCGCTTCGTCACCTTCCTCTTGTCGTCCACTCACCAAACCAACTACCACCTTTAGACATACTTTAGTCGTATTTGTTTGCATTAGTCTTTGTATTTCCCTTTCAGGTGTGTTTAGTTGTAATCACCTATTGACCTTTTTAATAATAATAATATTTGTGTTTCTATTATTGTTTGAATTAACTCTGGTATCATCGATAGAAATGATAGTGGAACCTGTCTTGNTGTTGCATGCGAGAGTTGAAATAGGATAGCATAATAGCATTATTTTACTTTATTTTATTTTTTTATATAATAATATTATTATTATTATTATTTAAATCTCTTCACGCATTTTTCGCCAAACGCGTTATCGCGGTGAAATGGATGTCCTCTCTAGGTGAAATCGACGTTCTAAACACGCTCGCGCGGTTCATTTCATCATCTGGGGTCATTCGGACCACTTTTTATGCGATCGGGTTAAAAATGCGTCTAATTTAATTTTCGTCAAAATTTTGGTTCGTGATCGATCGTTTCAAAAATTGATCATGAGCTAATTAAATGGATTTTGATTCAATTGAAATTGGATCTAGATACATTGAATTTGATGTGAATTTGAAATTAGGGTATTTGATTGATCATGAAACTCAATTTAGGGATTATTGAACTTTTGATCAATTGAGGCAATTCACTTGAACTTGGATTTGGAGTTTAGAATTGGGCTTAGTTGGGCTTGAATTTGGTTTCAATTGGATTAGGACACAGTGAATTTGAGTTTAGAATTGAAATTGAAGAAATTAGAGATCAATTTGAGGCAAATTGGGGTGATTCAGAGACTTTAAGTACTTGGAGGCAAATTAGGATTTTGAGCAAAATTGGTCAATTTGGTCAAATTCGCCCCAATGTATGGTCAAGAATTAGTTTTAAGGGTGTTTAAAATGATTTTAGAGGTTTTGAAAAATTTTGGGCCACCAAGGGTACTTTAGTAATTTTGATAAATTTAGGGGTATTTTGGTATATATGAAAATTTTGGAGCATTTCGGGTAATTTGAGTAAGTTTAAGTTTTGATGCAAATGTTAATCATAAAATTACCCTCACAGTGTCATGAGACCAAAGAAACCCCACTTTGGATTCTCCATGTGTTAGTTTTACCCACCCTAGCCAAGAGTTAAGGATTTGGGGGACCACCCACATGGGCATCCAAAGAGGCAAGGAAACCAAACTGAACATGTGTAGGTTAGGGTTCAAGGTTGTGAGTGAAAGCGAAGTGCAAGTATGTGCTAGATCAAGCCACATCACTCAGGATTAACCCTAAGGTCAAACAGTCCTATGGGGAATCCCTTTTGAGCATCCCCATATTAGTACTACCTACTAAGTGTCAGAGGTTAGAACCAACATGTGGAACTTCAAGATGAGTAAAGAAAAGTTTGGAATTTCTATTGGTGAGGGTATCATCACTAGTCCTCTAAGAATAGTCAACAAGAAATTCATATGGCTAGATCCTAGGCTTATAAAGGAAAGACCCAAAATCCTCACCCAAAAGTGAGGTCAACGCCGCCTTCGCTGTCCAGCCATCCCCCCACTGTAGCAGCCTCAAAACAGCCCTCACTTTGCTGTCCGGTGGTCCCACATTTTCACTTTCTCTGCCACTGTCATTCCCACTCGTTGTCGTCCTAAACTCTTGGTTGTTTGTTGTTGTTCCAGCCATCCAACAAGCCCTTGCTTGTGGTCTTTCAACCAACCAACCTCCACCTTTCCCCATCACAATCCCCCACAACTTCCCCTTCCTTCTACAGGCATCCACCGCTTGGTCACCTTCCTCTTGTCGTCCACTCACCAAACCAACTGCCACCTTTGGACATACTTTAGTCGTATTTGTTTGCATTAGTCTTTATATTTCCCTTTAAGGTGTGTTTAGTTGTAATCACTTATTGAACTTTTCAATAATAATAATATTTGTGTTTCTATTATTATTTGAATTAACTCTGGTATCATCGATAGAAATGATAGTGGAACCTGTCTTANGCGGTGAGATTACCGTTGAAGGGAGGGTGACGTGGTCTTGACAAGAAAATGGCGGCTTTATATGCACACCGGAGCAACTGGCAAGCAGCGTCGATAACTTCCCGCTTAAAGAAGTGAAAACCAGCCTTGATTCCCTCGCAGCTTCGTGTTCCATTTCCAGACAGAAACGAATCCTTGATTTTAGGGAGTCGATGGACTATCTTCAGCTGCTTATCGCGGCGACTGAGATTGTACTCTCCAGCGATCAACGCACGAATGACAACATTCCTCTGGATTCCGCCGAGCTCGGGGTCTCTGGAGTGCTGAAGCCCCACCAGATTGAGGGCGTCTCTTGGCTTATCCACCGTTACGAGCTCGGCGTCAACGTCTTGCTTGGTTGCAGCCCCACATTATCTCTTATTCTTTCCTCAAATTTCGGTTGTGCTATTAAACGCTTTTTTTCTTCTACTTGCAGGAGACGAGGTTGGTGCACATGCTTTCACAGGACTNACCGTTACGAGCTTGGCGTCAACGTCTTGCTTGGTTGCAGCCCCACATTATCTCTTATTCTTTCCTCAAATTCCGGATGTGCCATTAAACCCTTTTTTTCTTCTACTTGCAGGAGACGAGGTTGGTGCACATGCTTTCACAGGACCNGAAATCGGATAGGATAATAGCATTATTTTACTTTATTTTATTTTTTTATTAAATAATATTATTATTAATATTATTTAAATCTCTTTACGCATTTTTAGCTGAACGCGTTATCGTGGTGAAATGGATGTCCTCCCTAGGTGAAATCGACGTTCTAAACACGCTCGTGCAGTCCATTTCATCATCGGGGGTCGTTTGGACCACTTTTTCTGCGTTCGGGTCAAAAATGTGTCCAATGTAATTTTCGTCAAAGTTTTGATTCACGATCGATCGTTTCAAAAATTGATCATGAGCTAATTAAATGAATTTTGAATCAATTGAAATTGGATTTAGATACGTTGAATTTGATGGGAATTTGAAATTAGGGTATTTGATTGATCATGAAGCTCACTTTGGGGATTTTTGGACTTTTGATCAATTGAGGAAATTCACTTGAACTTAGATTTGGAGTTTAGAAATGGGCTTAGTTGGGCTTGAATTTGGTTTCAATTGGATTGGGACAGTGGATTTGAGTTTAGAAATGAAATTGAGGAAATTTGAGATCAATTTGGGGCAAATTGGGGTGATTCAGAGACTTTAAGCACTTATGGGCAAATTAGGATTTTGAGCAAAATTGGTCAATTTGGTCAAATTTGCCTCAATGGATGGTCAATAATTAGTTTTAAGGGTGTTTGNCGCCTCAAAAATTCCAATAGTGTATGTAGCTTTTTTTCTTATTTGCTATTTTCAAAATTTTTCATTTTCATACAGGCTTTTACCAAACTATTAGTGAATTGTGGCATGTTCTTCATGTGGATTGTCTTTTTTTTTTTTGACCAAAGGATTTGTACATTTATCTTTCTGGTTATTTTGTCAGCAGATAAGCTGATAAATTTTCAATTTATGTTTCTTCAAATCATATTCTTCTGTATCCTGGCAATATGTGATCCAGTTTAGTACAAAGCACATGAATCGTACAAACTTATCCCTAATGTTGATTGCTAAAGAGATATAGTTGGTTGTCTTGGGGTAAGATTCTAGTGTAAGTCAGTATGAGAAGTAGATAATAAGGCTATTTAACTCAGATCAAGCTTACATTTAATTCAATGTTTTGTTGACTAATTAACCAAGTCTGACCAGAGGATCGAACTTAGATTGAGCTGAGCTTATATATTAGATTGAATTAGCTCGAGAGTGGATCAAAAAGTACATGTTCATATGCATGATTAGATAAATAACATAAATTGTTGATATGCATTTATTTTTGCATCTATTTATTTGAATATATTAATCAATACATCTATGAGTGTATGTATGTTGGGCTAACAACTTGGCTTAGGGTGTCAAAAATTTATTGAGATTGAATCGACATTGGCTCAAGTCAAACTCAAATTGATGTTCAGGAGCCTTGCTTGGCATGGATCGACATTTGATTGAGCCAACCTATTGCTAGACTTGGCTTTAGATAGCATTGGAACAAATGACCCATAAGTTAATCTTATACCATGTTCAAGTAAACTCAAGATTAAATCATGATAGGTGTAATAGAAAAGCATGCAATATATTTCCAGGAGAAAGAAGAAGAATGAAGATCTACTAGAGCTCAGGAGTCTTATGGATGATACTTTGGTTACTACGGGTAATGGTCAACACCTTACCAATCTGCTAGCTGGATCACTGTCGAGAAATAGAACCAGAGACAAGACTAGATTGGGATGACCCATACTTTTTCAGCGCCCAGGTGGTTTTTGGGTTTCTTTATATTTCTATATGTACCAATCTTTTATATTTTTTTGTATGTGTTGTACCGTGTGGGTTGGGTGTTTAGGCCTACCCATACAAACCTATTTGTATCTTTATCTTTAATATATCAGCCCTTGGGCTTTTTCAAAAAAAAAAAA
>JXCR01119993.1:21111-41429 GCA_002079205.1 Phalaenopsis hybrid cultivar | reverse complement strand
CCTGCCCAAAAAAAAAAATAAAAAAAAAATAAAATAAAAAATAAATAAGGAAGGCCCTCACGCCTCTCTCTCTCTCTTTCTCCTCTATAATAACCGAAACTCTTCTCAAGCTCACACACTCCCCAATTATTCATCTCTACTCCATAAGCAACCTCCCCCCACTCCTTTCTACTTAGTGTTACATGTAACAAGCTTCTCCTTCCATACACCATCTTTCCTTCAACCAAAACATAACAACCAACCAAAACTTCTCTGCTTCTTCTCCATCCAAGTCGAGGAATGTCAACTTTTGCGAGAGCCCTCCAAATCCATCTGCACCATTGACGAAACTTGTAGTCCTCGACCTAAGAAACTCATGCCCCACCTCCTCCATCACTGGAAACCACCGACGTCGCTGGAGAAGCCAAAGCCGAGCTAAATTCCGACGAACTTCTAACCCGACATGAAAATGACTCAAATCGATGCCACAAGGAGTTGAATACTCTTAAGGAAACATACTTATTCAGACCTAATTGAGAACAAACATCTTAGACTCAGTTATATCTCTTAAATTGAAACGATAATATTGAACTTTCCTTCATTTCAGATCGAAAAATAGACCACAAAACACCTAAGTATTCATACGAATGTGATCTACTCTTCGATCTGAACAAAGCAGACCAAATAACGCTAAATTTGGCTGAGAATCGGAGGAGAACGAAACTCAGGAAGTTTCCGCGGTCGAAACCTTCCCTGCATCGTTCGCATGATCGGGAAGGAAGGTGGCGTTTTTTTTATTATTTCGCATTTTTTAAATTTCAGAAATATAACTTAACTTTTCGTATAAAACTCAAAAAATAAACCGAAAGATGCCGTGAACTTAGGAAATTAAGAAAAATATTTTAAAATTGAAATCACGATTTTTCATTGAGTAATTTATTTAAATTAAATTTTGACGTTTTAAAGTATTTAAATCATAAAAAAATAAAATATAAATCGAAAAATCATGAAATTTGACAATAATATTAAATGATCTTGCGGAAATCTTCTCTAATTTTTTCAAGCCATTTCAATGTCTTTGTCTCCGCATTTTAATTTTTGAATGAAATGACCTATTTATTTAATTAAAAAATTAGAAAAATTATGAAAATGACAAAAAAAAAGCTCTCCTGATTGTATTTTTGACCATAGAAAGACACTTAAACATTTTTAAACTCTGTTTAAAATAATTTTTATGATTAAAACACATTGATTAGGTTTTAGGTTTAATTTTAGCTAGGTTCACCTTAGCCCAAGCTCAACCCAAGTCCAACCTAGCCAAAATTTTATTAGGTCAACTTGATTACAGACATGGTCAACAAACTCAAGGATTGAGTCAATCACCAATTAAGTTCAATTTTAATCATTTAGGACTTTAGATTAGCCAGTCTTTAGCCCGAGTCTAGCATGGGTAAACTTAACATTTAGCTGAGTTCAGTTTGAATAGTTTGACCATTTTAAAATTGAGATTTAAGCCATTCTATCATTTAATTCAGACTAAACTTATTGGAGTTTAGGATTAGTCAACCTAAATCTTAGGTTAGTTAACCCAAACCGATTATATTAGTCAACCTAAATCTTAGGTTAGTTAACCCTAAACTGATAGAATTAGTCAACATAAACCTTAGGTTAGTTAACCATAAACCAATATGATTAGTTAACATAAACCTTAGGCTAGTTAACCCCAATCAAACCCTAATCTTTAAGTAAAAGAAACCGAAATCATAGCTTAGCCTTAAACTAAACCTACCCTAAGCCTTAAGTCAAAACCTAACCCATAGGTTGAACATAAGAAACCTTTTTTAAGGTGTAATTTTAAACCTAAGTTTAACCCAAACGCCTCAACTTGAACATCAATTAAGAAACAAAATAAAACACATTGAGATGGGTAAAATTTATATAAAATTATTATAAAACTTAAACTTAAACGAAATCAAATTTAATAAGGCTTTAAAGCACGACTTTGAGGTTAAGACATCTTTAAAATCGTCAACTTCACATAAATAATAATAAGTGAACAAAAATAACTAAAATAAAACACTTAAAATCTGACAACAAGATGTAAACAACCAAAAATATTTCAATCATAAAATCGATAAAATAACTCAAGGATTAATCAAACCTTAATCACGAAGATCAAATAACGCAACTCAAACCCCCATTTTGTTCTAGTTTACAATGATTTCTTACACGATGCATTCTGTGGATGTTGATAAGAATCTTTCGGTTCTGGTGAGCAACCACCATTTGGACTAAGTAAACAAGGGCACCCGACAACCCGGGACGACAGAATCATAGACATCTTGACCGGGTTACCACTAATTAAATAATTAAAATTTAAAAAAAATTTGATAAAATATTATTTCTTTATTTGCTTTACTTATTGCTTTATGTATCTCGATATATGCTTTTACTGTTTTTATCAAACATAGAATGTATGTGTTAAAAACAAATAATGAATAAATAAAAGTTGTTTAGATTAGGGAGAATCTAGAAATCATAACACTAGGGAATTACTTAGCTTAAGTGAACTTAGTCTTGACCTAGGTTTGAATTATACATCCACTACCCTTTAATTAATTCACTATAAAATTATTAAAACAAATAAGAATTTTAGTAATGAGACTGGAGCACCTAAAGACTTGAAAACCTGAAGACATTTCAGTATGGAGTTTGGAGCAAACTTCATGGGCAGCTCGTTCAAGACATTTCTTTAGTTTAAATAACAATCTTTAGGATTTTGAGACTGTCTTTTATGACATAAAACATCTTTTTTTTGTTAGGCTCCTGCATAGTCCCGATATGCAACATATCTTAATTTGTTTTAGGATTATGAGGTATTCACTTGACGTAAAACCTCTTATTTTTCTAGACATTTTGTGTAAATTATCATTACACAAATCTAAACTTAATTAATAAAACTGGCAAAAATTAACTTAAATTAATATCCTCCTAAATTGAGCCAAATATTAGGATAGTTTAGGGGATTACCAAGAACATATTCTGAACCTTTAATTTCACATTCTTTTCTTCTTTTACTTCTTAAAATAAAATCTTTCACCTTTGAACCAATCCCTATTGAAAATTTTACAATCATGTTCGTTGAAAACCTTTCCTTTTGAATTCATGAAAACAAAAGATTCCTGATTTTCATCAAGAGTTTTCTTAAGTGATCCGTTCGCTTAACTATAGGAGCTTGCCCTTATTGAGAACTTAAAAGAACCAAAACTTAAAATAAACCCTATTTCACTCTCATATTGAATAGGGGAATCTGTCCGTCATCATGCAAACTTGCAAATGAAACAGAAGTCATTTATTTCTATAGTTTATTCAATTGAGCCTATTATCAAGTAGTGTATTGCCTTTCAGGGTGGTTCATTACTCATGGTTAGCTCGATTATCGAAACTGTAGGAATTTATGGGATCAGTTTGTCCTCATTTTCTTTAAATTAAAATACCTAATTTATAAATACTAGATTACACTAAATTAAACCGCATCCAGCCATTTGACGACCGACAAATTAAATTTGGGTTCTTTTAAGTTTCCTATAAGGGCAAGCCTCTATAGTTAATTACATCTTAAGCGAACAAATCACTTAAGAAAACTCTCGATAAAAATCATGAATCTTTTGTTTTCATGATTTCAAAAGGAAGTGTTTTCAACGAACATGAATGTCAAATTTTCAATAGGGATTGATTCGAAAGTGAATGATTTTATTTTAAGAATTAAAGAAAAAAAAAGTATGGGAGATTAAAGGTCCATAATTTGTTCTTGGTAATCCCCCAAACTATTCTAATAATTGGCTCAATTTAGAATGATATTAATTTAAGTAAACTCTTGCCAGTTTTATTAATTAGTGTTTAAATTTGTGTAATGATGATTTACACAAAAAACCTGAAAAGATAGGAGTTTTTACGTCGAGTGACTCAAAATTCTAAAACAAGTTAAGACATGCTGCATATCGGGACTATGCAGGAGCCTAACAAAAAAAAGACGTTTTATGTTATAAAAGACAGTCTCAAAATCCCAAAGATTGTTATTTAAAGTAAAGAAATGTCTTGAACGAGCTGCCCATGAACTTTGCTATAAACTCCATACTGAAATTTTTTCAGGTCCTCCAGTCTCATTATTAAAAGTCTTATTTGTTTTGATAATTTTATAGTGAATTAATTGAAGGGTAGTGGAGGTATAGTTTAAACTTAGGCCAAGACTAAGTTCACTTAAGCTAAGTAATTCCCTAGTGTTATGATTTTTAGGTTCTTCCTAATCTAAACAACTTTTATTCATTCATTATTTGTCTTTAACACATGCATTCTATATTTGATAAAAACAGTAAAACATATATTAAGATACATAAAACAATAAATAAAGCAAATAAAGAAATAATATTTTATCAAATTTTTATTAAATTTTTATTATTTAATTAGTGGTAACGCGGTCAAGATGTCTATGGTTCCGTCGTCCCGAGTTGCTGGGTGCTCTAGTTTACTTAGTCTGAATGGTGGTTGCCCACCAGGACCAGAATTTTCTTGTCAACATCCACAAAATGCATCCTCTAAGAATTCTTTGTAAACTAGAATAAAAATTGGGTTTGAGTTGCGTTATGTGATCTTCGTGATTAAGATTTGATTAATCCTTGAGTTACTTTATCGATTTTAGGGTTAAAATGTTTTAGGTTGTTTACATCTTGTTGTAAGATTTTAAGTATTTTATTTTAGTTATTTTTGTTCAATTGTTATTATTTATGTGAAATTGATGACTTGAAAACTGACTACGGTTTATATTAGCTAATCCTATTGGTTTAGGGTTAACTAACATAAGATTTAGGTTCACTAATCTTAAATTCTAAGAAGTTCAGTCTGAATTAAATGATAGGATGATTTAAATCTCAGGTTTAAAATAGTCCAACTATTCAGATTGGACTCAAGCTAAAAGTTAAATTACCCAAGCTAGACTCGGGCTAAAGACTGGCTAGCCTAAAGCCCTAAATGACTAAAATTGAACTTAATAGCTTATTGACTCAATCCTTTAGTTGGCTGACTAGGTCTGTATTCAAGTTGAACCAGACCTAAATAGAATTGGCTAGGTTGGACTTGGGTTGAGCTTGGGTTAGGTAAACTTAGCCTAAATTAAACATAAACCCTAATTTGTGTGTTTTAATCATAAAAATTATTTTAAACAGAGTTTTAAAATGTTTAAGTGTCTTTCTATGGTTAAAAATACAATCAGAAAAATGTTTTTTTTTGCAATTGTCATAATTCTTTTAAGTCTTAATCTAAATAAATAAGTCTTTTCATTCAAAAATTAAAATACAGATAGAGACATTGAAATAAATTTGAAAAATCAGAGAAGATTTCCCCAATACTATTTAATATTATTGTCAAATTTCATGAGTTTTTCATTTATATTTTTAATTTTTATGATTTAAATACTTCATAACTGCAAAAAATAATTTTAAAAAAATTACTTAATGAAAAATCGTGATTTCAATTTTAAAATATTTTTCTGAATTTCCTGAGTTCACAGTATCTTTCGATTTATTTTTTTGAGCTTTATATGAAAGATTATGTAATTTTAAAGTTAAACTGTATTTCTGAAATAAAAAAATGCGAAATAATAATAATTAAAAAAAACACCACCTTCTTCCTCCCTGATCACGCGAGCGACGCTGGGAAGGTTTCGACGGCGGAAACTTCTCGGGCTTTGTTCTCCTCAAATTCTCAGCCAAATTTTGTGTTGTTGAGCTCATTTTATTCAGATCGAAGAGTAGATCACATCCGTACAAATGCTCAGATGTTTTGTGATTTATTTTTCAGATCTGGAATGGAGGAAAGTTCGGGATTATCGTTTCAATTTAAGAGATATAGCTGAGTTTAAGAGGTTTGTTTTCAATTAGATTTGAATAAGTAGACTTCTTTGAGGGTATCCAACTTCTTGTGGCGTGATTTGATGTCGTTTTTGTGTCGGGTTAGAGGTTTGCCGGAATTTGGCTCGGCCTCGGCTTTTCCGGCAACGTCAGCCGTTTTCGGTGAGGGAGGAGGTGGGGGATGAGTTTCTTTGGTTGAGTGCTTCAAGTTTCGTCAAGGTTGCAGATAATTTAGAGGGCTCTGGCAAAAGTTGACATTCCTCGGCTTGGATGGCGGAGAAGAAAAGAAGTTTTGGTTCGTTGTTTTGTTTTGGTTAAAGGAAAGATGGTGCAGGGAAGGAGAAGCTTGCTGCTTGTAACGCGAAGGAGAAAGGAGTGAGGGGAGATTGCTTATGGAGCAGAGAAGAATAATGGAAGAGTGTGTGAGCTTGAGGAGAGTTTCAATTATTATAGAGGAAAGGAGAGATAGAGAGAGGCGTGAGGGCATTCCTTATATAATATTGCTGCATGCGTGAGTTGAAATCAGATAGGATATTAGAATTTTTATATATAATAATAATAGTAATACTAATAATATTATTATTATTTAAATCTTTCCGCGCATTTTTCGCTGAACGTGTCATCGTGGTGAAATGAATGTCTTTCCTAGGTGAAATCAACGTTCCGAATACGCTTTCGTGGTCCATTTCATTATCCGGGGTCGTTCGGACCACTTTTTCTGCGATCGGGTTAAAAATGCGTCAATTTAATTTTCGTTAAAGTTTTGGTTCGCGATCGACATTTCGAAAATTGATCATATACTAATTAAATGGATTTAGATTCAATTAAAATTGGATCTAGATATGTTGAATTTGATGTGAATTTGAAATTGAGATATTTTATTGATCGTTAAGCTCAATTTGAGAATTTTTGGACTTTAGATCAATTTAAGGCAATTCACTTGGGCTTGGATTTGGAGTTTGAAATTATGCTTAATTGGGCTTGAATTTGGTTTCAATTGGATTAGGACACGGTGAATTTGAGTTTAGAATTGAAATTGAGAAAATTTGAGATCAATTGGGGGGAAATTGAGATGATTTGGAGACTTTAGTCACTTGAGGACAAATTAGGATTTTAGTCAAAATGGGTCAATTTGACCAAATTAGCCCCAATGAATGGTCAAGATTGGTTTTAGGTGCGTTTGAAATGATTTTGGAGGTTTTGAAAAATTTTAGGTCAACAAGAAAATTATGGTAATTTTGATAAACTTGGGGTATATTGGTAAATATAAAAATTTTGGAGTATTTCAGGTAATTTGGGTAAGATTAAGTTTTGATGCAATTGTTGATCATAGAATTACCCTCACGGTACCATGAGAGCAAAGAAACCCCACTTTATATTCTTCATGTGTTTGTCTTACCCACCCTAGCCAAGAGCTAAGGGTTGGGAGACCACTTACATGGGTATCCAAAGAGGCAAGGGAACTAAACTGAACATGTGTAGGTTGGGGTTCAAGGTTGTGAGTGAAAGTGTAAGGTACAAGTATATGCTAGATCAAACCACATCACTCACCCTAAGGTCAGACAATCCTATAGGGAATCCTTCTTGAGCTCCCCCATATTAGTTCTGTCTACTAAGTGCTAGAGGTTGAAACCAACATATGGAACTTAAAGATGAGCAAAGAAGAGTTTGAAATTTCTATTGGTGAGGGTACTATCACTAGTTCTCTAAGAATAGTCAACAAGAAAGTTTTATGGCTAGTTCTTAGACTTTTAAAGGAAAGACCCAAAATCCTCACCCAAAAGTGAGGTCAACAGGCGGGTGATTCTAATGAATGAAAGTAATGTGGGAGGTGTTTGGAAGGCATGGTAGCAGTTGGTGAAGGTGGTGACCAGCGGTTGAAGATGCATGATGACAATAGGGTTGCTGTCAAGTGGTTCTGACAGGGAGGGAAGGTGGTGGCGGGAACGAGAGGAGGAATGTGGACAATGAAAAATCGGAGATAAACACCCCTGCAAGAATGAGTTACAGTCGGAGCACCACTCGATTCTTTGGAAAGAGATTATCACCTTGGACAAGCTACAACCGGAGCACCACTTGTCTTTTGATATAGCCTTAGAAGGGGAAAATCTGGACATCGACAATTGTCATGACATAACGTAATCTAAAATTGACATAGAATATGAAAACAACAGACCTACAAACCTAGGTAACCAAAGAGGGCACCCCACTCAAATTGGGTCGTAAATCCACGTAAAAGAAATGTTAACTGACTCTTTTGGACCAATCCAAGCCGCTGCACACTTGTGAAATCCCACCTCGACAGTGGTAGACGGTCTTGTATCCCCCTTATAAACGGGAGACGCTCCTGAGTGTGTCTTCTAGGGTTGAGGGAGCTTAGACCTCACCCATTGAACCTCCTTTCACCTCATATTATGGCGTCATACCGATTATGTTGAAGGTGGTGGAACTACGGTAACTTCTCGGTAAGTCAATCATAAAGGCGTTGTTATTCCAAAGAACATTCTGATAAAATAAACATTCATCCTCTTTTGGCACAATTTGTGTAGGATCTAAATGTGGATGGGTATTCTCACAAACCAAATCTCGATTGATCAAATATGTAATTGACTTATTCCACTCCTCATACTTTTTTGAGTGTATTGGTAAATAAGTATGTAAGGAGGATTTAATTTTGGGATGAAATTTATGGCAGACGGAGCAACTCTCGCTAGCAACCACTTAGAAGAGGCTTCTTCTTCTTTGATGGACTTTAATCCCATTGTAGGATTTTCTTGCCCCCATAGATCCTATGGAAATTTCCAATATTGTGGTTTATCTATCATGTTTAATCATCTGTTGGTGGGTGCATTGCTGAACTAATTATATTTCTCAAATGACTCTATATAGTCTTCCAAAAGTAACGCAAACGAGTCTTATCACTAATGTGCTGGACCTTTGTCAGTTGAGGCAACTCAGGAAGTAGATTATATATCTGAAAAAGTATTAAAATCTTTTATATAGGGTTGTCAAGTGTATGATCTCGATTTCTCAAACTTAGAAGCATCTTGGGACATCAATGTTAATTCTATTAGAGACTTTCTCATGGGCTCAGCTAGAGCTAGGTGCATTTCTCCTTCATCAGTTGGAATTTGGTACTCCTTTTTGTTCTCACATTCTTCAGTTTCTATTATGTCATTGCCTATTTTTTCAACTACTTCATGCTTAGTAAAATATATCATTTCCTTGGTTTTGCAATCTGATTCAATATACCAAAATATGTGACACTTAAAATACTTCATAGTTCAGACATATTTTGGAATGCAGATTGGTTCCACTTGTTCTTCACTCTAGACTAGTGTCTCTTCAGGCGGGAACGACTTGAATGTTCCCCTGGTATACTTTGGCTCTAGCTGTAAGAATTTGGAGTTGAACCTTGTCTGTAAGATGTGACGGTTGTCCAGTGATATTGTCTCTCCATTTTTTGAATCTAAGGCCAGAACATTCTGTCTGTAATTAACTAGTAGGTACTGGTTTTGCATCTCATATTTCATCTTGAATTAACTAGTAATCTTGTTTTTTTCCTCATGCTAGCGTAAGTGCTTTAAAATTTTCCACCAAAAGAATTAACTCTTCTTTAACTTGTTGGTGGCTAATTTTATCCTGTTGTTCGATGGGATGTTTGATGAACTCGTTCAGATCCAAGTGGTCATCAAAATATGACAAATTTACATTTACTTTTCAAGTCTAGGTTTCTTTAATATTTTATGTCAAATCTTTTAAGGAGCGGTCCATCTCTAGAATCGAATGGAGTTGTGGTGACCCTTCTGGATAGTCTTTTTTTCTCAATCTCATCAAGCTGTTGTAGCACTCGGCTGAGTTGTCATTATATCTCTTCGATGTTAAACTCCTTATCTATGTTTGACACTTATCTCCTTGGTGATATGATTGGGGTTTGGTTTTTGGTAAATGGAAGAGGGTATGGGCATAATGTAAGGTGGGAAAGAAAATTTTTTGGTGGCCGGTTTGGAAAATCTATAAAAGGATGGATTTTATAGTGGAGGCGAGGTTGGGTATTGGTGGGTGCTAAAAATCATAGGATGAGACTAGGGTTAGTCTCTCTCTGATACCAAATGATAACGGAATTAACCCAAACAATAATGAAATGCCAATATTATTACTGAATATGATAATGGGAGGTTACAACCAAACACACTTGAAAGGGAAATACAATGACAAACACAACTCAATTGTATCCAAAGGTGGTGGCCTGTTTGTTAAGGGAACGACATGAGGAAGGTGACGAGGTGGTGGATGGCTGTAGAAGGAAGGAGAAGTTGTGGGGACTACGATGGGGGAAGGTGGAGGTTGGCTGCTGAAAGACAACAAGCAGTAGCTGGTGGGCTGGCTGAAAGACAACAAGCAGCATTACCTCCACCCTAGGTCCAACCCAATTCTAGTGTTGTGTTCTTTTTCGTTGTAATTTCAGGTTTCCACATTGTTTTGTTGTAATTTCAGATTTGAATTTAGTAATAATATTTATTTTTCGTTGGATGTTCGTTTCGGTATTAATGTGCTGTGGCTGAATAGTTCACTGCCTTAGTTATACCTATATATCTTGATTCANTATATATATATATAATATTGCTGCATGCGTGAGTTGAAATGGATAGGATATTAGGATTTTTTTATATAATAATAATAGTAATAATAATAATATTATTATTATTATTATTTAAATTTTTTAGCGCATTTTTCGCTTAACGCGTCATCGCGGTGAAATTAATGTCCTTCCTAGGTGAAATCAAAGTTTTGAACACGCTTCCGTGGTCCATTTTATCATCTGGGGTCGTTCGAACTACTTTTTCTGCGATCGGGTCAAAAGTGCATCAATTTAATTTTCGTTAAAGTTTTGGTTCGCGATCGACGTTTCAAAAATTGATCATATGCTAATTAAATGGATTTGGATTCAATTAAAATTGGATCTAGATATGTTGAATTTGATGTGAATTTGAAATTAGGGTATTTGATTGATCGTAAAGCTCAATTTGAAGATTTTTGGACTTTAGATCAATTTAAGACAATTCACTTGGGCTTGGATTTGGAGTTTGAAACTATGCTTAATTTGGCTTGAATTTAGTTTTAATTGGATTAGGACACGGTGAATTTGAGTTTAGAATTGAAATTGAGAAAATTTGAGATCAATTAGGGGAAATTTGGGATGATTTGGAGACTTTAGGCACTTAGGGGCAAGTTAGGATTTTTGTTAAAATGGGTCAATTTAATCAAATTAGCCCCAAGGATGGTCAAGAATTGGTTTTATGTATGTTTGAAATGATTTTGGAGGTTTTGGAAAATTTTGGGCCAGCAAGAAAATTATGGTAATTTTGATAAATTTGGGGTATTTTGGTAAATATAAAAATTTTGGAGTATTTCGATTAATTTGGGTAAGATTAAGTTTTGATGCAATTGTTGATCATAGAATTACCCTCACGGTACCATGAGAGCAAAGAACCCCACTTTATATTCTTCATGTGTTTGTCTTACCCACCCTAGCCAAGAGCTAAGGGTTTGGGGGACCACTTACATGGGTATCCAAAGAGACAAGGGAACTAAACTGAACATGTGTAGGTTGGGGTTCAAGGTTGTTCAAGGTTGTGAGTGAAAGTGTGAGGTATAAGTATATGCTAGATCAAGCCACATCACTCAGGGTTAACCCTAAGGTCAGACAGTCCTATAAGGAATCCTTCTTGAGCTCCCCCATATTAGATCTGTCTACTAAGTGCTAGAGGTTGAAACCAACATATGGAACTTAAAGATGAGCAAAGAAGAGTTTGAAATTTCTATTGGTGAGAGTATCATCACTAGTTCTCTAAGAATAGTCAACATGAAAGTCCTATGGCTAGATCTTAGACTTTTAAAGGAAAGACCCAAAATCCTCACCCAAAAGTGAGGTCAACAGGCGGGTGGTTGGAATGAATGACAGTAATGTGGGAGGTGATTGGAAGGCATGACAGCAGTTGGTGAAGGTGGTGACTAGCGATTGGAGATGCATGATGACAATAGGGTTGCTGTCAAGTGGTTCCGACAGCGAGGGAAGGTGGCGGCGGGAACGAGAGGAGGAATGTGGACGATGAAAAATCGGAGATAAACACCCCTGCAAGAATAAGTTACAGTCGGAGCACCACTCGATTCTTTGGAAAGATATTACCACCTTGGACAAGCTACAACCGGAGCACCACTTGTCTTTTGATATAGCCTTAGAAGGGGAAAATCTGGACATCGACAGTTGTCATGACATAATGTAATCTAAAATTGACATAGAATATGAAAACAACAAACCTACAAACCTAGGGTGACCAAAGAGGGCACCCCACTCAAATTGGGTCGTAAATCCACGTAAAGGAAATGTTAACTGACTCTTTTGGACCGATCCAAGCCGCTGCACACTTGTGAAATTTAACCTCGACAGTGGTAGACGGTCTTGTATCCCCCTTATAAATGGGAGACGCTCCTGAGTGAGTCTCTTAGGGTTGAGGGAGCTTAGACCTCACTCATTGAACCTCCTTTCACCTCATATTATGGCGTCATACCGATTATGTTGAAGGTGGTGGAACTACGGTAACTTCTCGGTAAGTCAATCATAAAGGCGTTGTTATTCCAAAGAACATTTTGATAAAATAAACATTTATCATATTTTGGCACAATTTGTGTAGGATCTACATGTGGATGGGTATCCTCACAAACCAAATCTCGATTCATCAAATATGTAATTGACTTATTCCACTCCTCGTACTTGTTTGAGTGTATCTGGTAAATAAGTATGTAAGGAGGACTTAATTTTGGGATGAAATTTATGGCAGACGGAGCAACTCTCACTAGCAATCACTTAGAAGAGGTTTCTTCTTCTTAGATGGACTTTAATCCCATTGTAGGATTTTCTTGCCCTCATAGATCCTATGGAAATTTTCAATATTGTGGTTTATCTATCATGTTTGATCATCTGTTGGTGGGTGCAGTGCTGAACTAATTATATTTCTCAAATGACTCTATATAGTCTTCTAAAAGTAACACAAACGAGTCTTATCACTAATGTGCTGGACCTTTGTCAGTTGGGGTAACTCAGGAAGTAGATTATATATCTGAAAAAGTATTAAATTCTTTTATATAGGGTTGTCAAGTGTATGATCTCGGTTTCTCAAACTTAGAAGCATCTTGGGACATCAATGTTAATTCTATTAGAGACTTTCTCATGGGCTCAGCTAGAGCTACGTGCATTTCTCCTTCATCAGTTGGAATCTGGTACTCCTTTTTGTTCTCACATTTTTCAGTGTCTATTATGTCATTGCCTATTTTTTCAACTACTACATGCTCAGTAAAATATATCATTTCTTTGGTTTTGCAATCTGATTCAATATACCAAAATATGTGACACTTAAAATACTTCATAGTTCAGACATATTTCGGAGTGCAGATTGGTTCCACTTGTTCTTTACTCTGGACTAGTGTCTCCTCAGGCGGGATCGGCTTGGATGTTCCCCTGGTATACTCTGGCTATGGCTGTAAGAATTTGGAGTTGAACCTTGTCTGTAGAATCGAATGGAGTTGTGGTGACCCTTGTGGATAGTCTTCTTTTCTCAGTCTCATCAAGTTGTTGTAGCACTCGGCTGAGTTGTCATTATATCTCTTCGATGGTAAACTCTTTATCTATGTTTGACACTTATCTCCTTGGTGATATGATTGGGGTTTGGTTTTTGGTAAATGGAAGAGGGTATGGGCATAATGTAAGGTGGGAAAGAAAATTTTTTGGTGGCCGGTTTGGAAAATCTATAAAAGGATGGATTTTATAGTGGAGGCGAGGTTGGGTATTGGTGGGTGCTAAAAATCATAGGATGAGACTAGGGTTAGTCTATCTTTGATACCAAATGATAACGGAGTTAACCCAAACAATAATGAAGCGCCAATATTATTACTGAATATGACAATGGGAGGTTACAACCAAACACACTTGAAAAGGAAATACAATGACAAACACAACTCAATTGTATCCAAAGGTGGTGGCCTGTTTGTTAAGGGAACGACAGGAGGAAGGTGACGAGGTGGTGGATGGCTGTAGAAGGAAGGACAAGTTGTGGGGACTACGATGGGGGAAGGTGGAGGTTGGCTGCTGAAAGACAACAAGCAGTAGCTGGTGGGCTGGCTGAAAGACAACAAGCAGCATTACCTCCACCCTAGGTCCAACCCAATTCTAGTGTTGTGTTCTTTTTCGTTGTAATTTCAGGTTTCCACATTGTTTTGTTGTAATTTCAGATTTGAATTTAGTAATAATATTTATTTTTCGTTGGATGTTCGTTTCGATATTAATGTGCTGTGGCTGAATAGTTCACTGCCTTAGTTATACCTATATATCTTGATACGTTGCTTATAATCATATACTGAATTTTTCCTTGAATTTTTATTTAATGGGTCATGAGTTTCCACCGATTTATTTCGTATTTCCTATCTATCTTGAGGTGATAGTGACAAGAGTAAGTAAGGTGGAGGTGCGAATCATGCATAGGGTTCAAAAGTTATACTGACTAATTAGTTTTCGAGTGGACAGAGTGGACCCGGATGGATTTAGTAGGGTTATTCTCTCTGGTGGTTGTCTAGGCAACAGACTTAGGGTTTCCTTTTAGCAAGTTTCTTATGTTTTCATCTAGACTCGTGTGTAACATCTTAATTTGACAGACATGTACTGATTTATTGTCTTATGCCTCCATTGAAAAATTGCTAACTGTTGAGCTTCATTTTCTTAGTTCTTCGACTCCTGTTAAACTTGGTCTTCATTTGCTATCTAGGCTTTAGCTCCATGCCTTCACTTCATCGATTTTCATGTATGAACTTGTTTTTTGTAGACCGAACAGTCCTGGCTAAGCAATTTTTTAAGATGGAGTTACAGTGATTCACTCAAGAGATGAGAAACTCTCTTCTTCCCATCACAGCCATCCCAATCTCATCCTGACTAGACTGCAAGTTGTGACAACAAACAGATTAAGCCAACACCCAATGGCTGAGCACATTTTCATTCATAACTCTTTAGGGAAGACTTTGTTACCCCTCGAGGGAGTATGCAAGATCATCATTGCCATCACTATTATCACCTACATTGTGATCACCATTATTACTTCATTTCAATTAGTTTATTTACTTCATGTTTTGTTAGGTTATTAAAGTATTTTGTTTGATGATTTTATTGTACTTGGGATGTGCAAATTTTCAATTTATTTGCTTGTTGTGCTTTGGTTCTTATATTTTTATGTTGTGAAACTTTTATAAAGGATTACATAGAGCTTTGGAATGGTAGGTAATTGATTATCGGCACCTCTCTCTCTCTCTCTAGCATTAAAAATGTTTGATGAAGGGCTTGATTCTATTACATCAGCTTCGTCATTCTCGAAGCAAGACCTTTTTGGGCGAGCATGGCACATGATGCTTTTCTGCTCTCTTTTTTTGTTTTTTTGTTAACTTCCTCTTCCTTCACCTGCAACATTGTCCCTGCCCCCTCCTCTAGCTTCATCACCTTCATCCCGCTCTTTCATGATCAGCACTTTCTTCTCTCTCCCTCTTCTTTATCGAAATCATAGCTGTGAGGTTGTTCAGGGGGAGCTTCAACTGCAGTAGGTGGAGCAATTTGATATATTTTAGGGCACCCAATCGTTAATTTTGATCTAAATTAGGAGGAATAAACTCGTGGATTCTGAAAATCTTGCAAAAAAATGCAACTTGGGCAAAAAAATGTCTGGGCTTCAATTTGCATTGTCTTTTTCAACCATTTTGACTGAGAATCTCTCCTTTATTTACGTTAAAATTTTCAGGTAAAAGTTCAAATAGAACTAGAGAGCAATTTAAAATNCAGGGGGAGCTTCAACTGCAGTAGGTGGAGCAATTTGATATATTTTAGGGCACCCAATCGTTAATTTTGATCCAAATTAGGAGGAATAAACTCGTGGATTCTGAAAATCTTGCAAAAAAATGCAACTTGGGAAAAAAAATGTCTGGGCTTCAATTTGCATTGTCTTTTTCAACCATTTTAACTGAGAATCTCTCCTTTATTTGCGTTAAAATTTTCAGGTAAAAGTTCAAATAGAACTAGAGAGCAATTTAAAAGTTTGAAGCATGTGCTGAAAGCATTTATGCTTCGGAGGACAAAAACAATGCTTATTGAGAGAGGAACCCTGACGCTGCCCCCGCTTACAGAGATTACTGTGTTAGGTTCCTGAACGAAGGATTACCTTTTTTTAATTTAATTTTCTATAATTGCTNAAAAACAATGCTTATTGAGAGAGGAACCCTGACGCTGCCCCCGCTTACAGAGATTACTGTGTTAGGTTCTCCGGAACGAAGGATTACCTTTTTTTTATTTAATTTTCTATAATTGCTGTAGTCTCTTACAATCTTCTTAAAGGTGAATATCTGTTATTTCATCTTTGCAGATTGGTGCCATTTGTGACCCTGCAAAGAAATATCTACATGTCAATATTGAGGAGGGAACTTCCTGCACTTCTTTCACTCACATCCGGGGCTTGCACTCATCAGTCTTTGCAAAACATTGTATATTCTCTTACTTCTATATTTTGGAGTGCGCTTTCCAAGTGAATTCAACATATTTTAAATTTATGTGGCTTTGAATCCATTTTTCAGCAAAACTTGTATTGTAGAAATTTTATAACCGATGCAATCAGCTTATAAGGAAAATTAATCCAAAGGAAGCTTTTAATCACAAATAACCATTTACGACTAATGATTAAATAAAACATATAAAATCCAATTCTAATGATAAGATTTTAGTCTTCTAATAGAAATTAAAACCATGAAATTTATGATCAGTAAAGCCATTNGACTAATGATTAAATAAAACATATAAAATCCAATTCTAATGATAAGATTTTAGTCTTCTAATAGAAATTAAAGCCATGAAATTTATGATCAGTAAAGCCATACATGTGATTGAGGTTTTATTCATAAATAAGAAATCAAAAGATAATAATAAGAATAATTGTAAAATAATAGCAATCACTTTTTTTAACCGATTATAAAAAAAATGAAAAAAGAGANTTGAGATTTTATTCATAAATAAGAAATCAAAAGATAATAATAAGAATAATAGTAAAATAATAGCAATCACATATTTTAACCGATTATAAAAAAATGAAAAGAAGAGTTACAAATCGCATTTTTAATCAATGATTAGAATTTTGATAAAAAAAATACTGATTTAGACGTTCAAAAGAAACTTTTATTTAGGCTATAAAACAGTTTTTCTACATGCCTCAGTTTAGAATATGTATTTCTGGCAAACAAACAACACAACCGCTAGAATCACAGTAATAGGAAAAGTTTTTGGAAAACCAAAGAAGCTGCAGATAGAGGGTTTATCAAAAATAAGATCCAACAGAAAAAGATAAAATAAAATAGAAATGACAATCCTTTTGCACTTGAATTCATAATCCAGAACTAACCAGATAATTCATCTTATCAAAGCAAATAGAGACTCTACAAACTGATTACAGTCAAAATTCAAATGCAAAGCATTCAATATTTAAAATTCACAATGATTGGCGTGATACTACCATTTTCTATTTTCAATGGCCTTGCACACTGAGTTTGCATCAATTCTACCTAGTTTCTAAAAAAATGGCTTTGATAAATAGTTTTATTTGTATTCTTTCTGTAGAAGCTAAGCATATTTGTTTGGATTACTATAGATGTATAATGAATCTGTTTCGCTTAATTACCATCAAGGCAGTTTAGTCCTTTATTATTGATTATTGTTTGGTATAGATAAGGTTTACTAGTGTAGAGTTAGGATTATGCATGAGATTTAGTCTTTGAGTCTTAGGGTTAGGATTTAGGAGAGATTTTTTACGTCTAGAATTGTAGGATTTGGAAGAGATTGCCTACCTCTCAAAATATAGTTGCTTGTCTTGCGTATTTGTATTGAGTTGTTTGAAGTCCTTGCAATAAAATGTTTGTTTGCACTAAATTTTGAAAATTTTCTCGGATGATATCAGGTGGTATTAGCGCGTTCAACTAGGAAGGATTGCAGCATACAAAACACAGTCGCGTATTGTGCTAGTTCGGAAGCACGAAAGCAATACAATCACAGCGCGATGACGGCGCTATTTGCGATTCAAGCTAGTTGGGACGCCAACGTCGTAAACCAAGGGATCACATCAAACAATGCCTTTTTTGCGGGATCGCAGCAAAAGAGCGCCTCCTTCATGGGAAGGTAAGGATAGATTGCTTGCAGGAGTTTTGCAGCTCGAGTGATATTCAAAGTGATTGTTGGGATCACGCGATCCAGTCACAATATGCCCTAGTAAAAGCCATCAACGGGATTGAGGCCATACATGATGTGATACAGTGGCAATTTGAACCTGGGAAGAGGGATCACGACTTACGGTGATGCAAAATAGTCACGATTTGAGCTCGCTAGTTAGTTCGCGAATCACAACATAAAAGAGTTTTGTATCGCTTTTGATCAAAACTCGCGATCGAGATCTGCGACTGACTGTAATCTCTATTGTGAGAGGCCAACAACAGGAGTTCCCACGCCGAACCCGCATACATAAATCACAACTCACGATTCCAGCATGAGTTTTGAAACTGTATAGGAAGTAACGACGACCAGGAAAATTGATGCTTTGGAAGAGAGATTGGAAGGAGACGTAAGGTAACTTAAATCTGGGATAGAAGAAATGTTTTCCTCCATTGACAATCGATTTAATAACTTAGAATAGATGATAAAGAAGCTTATTGAGACACAATCAATGACTCTGACTGTGGCCAAATCGAACATGAGGAGCATGAGGAGGAAAGCATTTACCACCAAGAACTCTCTCCTTAGACACTGTTGGTGGGTGGATTAGAGATTTTTGGTTGAGGGCGTTGGGTTTAAATGTGGAGGATGAATTATGAAAGGGATAGGGAGGAGCACGAAAAAGAGAAACCAGAATGTGATATGATTATGATTGAATGAGTGGGTTTCATTCTAGATACATGGGGGTTAACATTAGAGAGAGAGTAAATTAGGGTGGTGACACTAGGATTATGAAGTTGAAGATTTGGAACTTCGAGAGGGGAAGAAGCACATGGGTGGGTGTATCTGGTGGAGCAATACTTTGCAGTGAATGAGCTAAATGGAGAGGAGAAGCTCATGGAGGCAAGGTTATATTTTGAGGGGAAAGCCCTAACATGGTTTCATTGAAAGGGGGGTTAGATACCCGATCCGTTCGTGGGAGGAATTTAAGGATTGCTTTTGGAATTTTTTGAGTCATTTGGTAAGGAGACCTGCAATTCTATGCCTTGACTAATTGGGGGATTTTATGGAATATAAGGAGAGATTCGAGCTATTGTTGGGAAAGCTGAGGGGGATTTCAGAAGCATAATTGGAGAGGAACTTCCTGAAAAGCCTAGAGCTCAACATACTGGCAGTGTTCCGACTATTGAAACCACGGGGATTGAGGGAGACGATAGAGCTTACCCAGATGGTGGAACACAATAATCATACAAAAAACATTAGCAAAAGCCGCACCACGGGAGGATTCCTCAAGAGTGCTTCAACGACCATAACACCATGGCCCAGATGGTGCCATTTCAGAAGGAGGGGCTAAAGGAGAGGAATACGGGGACACGCCCTAGGATAAGCTTCAAGCTCCTCACAGAGACGGAGGTGCAAGGTTTGCGTGCTCCAAGTCCTTTTAGTTTGTGAGGAGAAGGCGACAGATAGTGAGGAGTCTGAGTAAGAAATGATCAGAGAAAATTTTCAGACAATTTTCATAAAGATTAGGGCAAATGAATATTTTATTGCAAGAACATCAAACAACTCAGCAAGAATACATAAGATTAGCATCTTCAATTTAAGAGTTAGGTGATCTCTCCCAAATCCTACAATTCGAGAGGTAGTAAATCTCACCTAAACGCTAACCCTAAGATTCAAAGACACAATCTCACATATAATCCTAATCCCAAACTTTTAAGCCCAATTTATATCAAATAATAATAAATAATAAAAGACTAAATTGTTCTGAAACTAATAAAAGACAAAGCTACCCTTAGGCTAGACACCGACGTAACAATACTCCCCTCCCAATAGATGCCTTGTCCTTAAGGTGGGGGAAAATGAAACTATTGTTGGATTAAGTTGTCGGCGCTTAAAAGGGGGAAATGAGTTTTAATGTTTGGGGGTCACCCGTAAGAAGTTGTCGGTCGCCGGAATCAAAATCCCGTCGCCTGCTTCGGAAGAACTTTTTAATTTACGTATATATATATATAATTTTAGAAAAAAATATGAAATCAAACTGACCTCATATTTTCTATAGTTTAAATGAAAGAACACTCAACCTCAAACCCTGTATCTACCCCAAGGGATAAACACAAGACTTGAGGGTGAGGCTCGATCAAATAAACTAA